>SNQN01004415.1:2242-14955 GCA_008642245.1 Bassia scoparia
ATCTGTTCTAAATCTAAGATTACACCTTAAAATACCCGAACATCGGGTCTTACAATCTTACATCGTACACGGATAGTATCTCGATGGTCATACACACAATATTCCTAACACGGCTATTCAAAATTCCTGCCTGCAACAATGGACTATCTCAAAATGCTTTCATAGAACCAAAAATCTTAAGCGGCTTTGCTGCTAGCTGCTGGCTTGGTCCATTCTTCAATCTTTGTCTAGTTTTCTTGGGCCCACTTGACAGCGCTCGTGCAGCTTGAGAGTCCTCCAGGCAATCCACGTTCATTCAGAGCATCAGCCATGTCGATGAAAGGTAGCACTAGCAAATGCCAGGTCCTCCATATCCGTGGCAAGAAGTTTCAAAATCTGTGTGCAATATGAAGCAAGAAATTATAATTCACGAAGAAACATAGCGAGAAAAGGTCTTTGTATAGTATAAACTCATAATAATTGTGGATCACTGAAGAAAAGAGCAACACAACAAGCAGATTCATTATGGAAAGTTAACTAGTATTTAACAGATATGAACAAATCATCCATCCTGGGGTTTAATTTGAACAGAACCAAATTTGGACTGTACGAATGTTTGCAACATATAAAATTCATGAGATTGATTTTCGAAGCCCATATGTAAGATGGATTCATATACCGCTCGATTTCATGGAAAATCCTCTAGATAAGTAGGTGTAGGTTTCTAATCAAACATCTATCTAAGCCAAGTTGAGCCGGAGAAAAGCTCGGAAAATATTTTAGTATTTTCTGCCTCAATCTRATCCTAATATCAAAAGTAGAGGTAAAACTACAACTAGGTTTTAACTGCTTACTGCTCTCAGATGCTCAGACTAGTTTTCTGTCTTGAAATGGTGCACTTTTGGAAAATATTTTTGTAGCATTTGTCGCTCACTCACTCACACACTCACTCACTCTCTTCACACAGATTTCCCCTCTTTATTCTAGACTAATCTTATGTGTCTTGCGAGCCTCGCAAGCATGCGCAATCCATAGAAACCAAATCCAAAATTTCGTTGCACTGGTCTCTAAAAATCATCATAGCATTCCATCACATATACTTCACAGATTCAGCAGCTTACATAGAAGCAAAAGGTTACATTAGCCTTCACAGATTCAGCAGAATCTGACCCGAGGTGACGTGAGCTAAATGTACCTAGACTGAACTGATTAACTGAATGACCCTTTAATGGCACCATCCTAAAGCTTGAAGAAGGAATAGAACGATACAGGTTTCGATCTGCTCGCCTCCTGCCTCCAAGCCCTCCACAAAATAACATTCCCATGATCATATCACATTTTTGTCTAACCGAAAGCCAATAATCCCATATCCTCACTAAGTCACTAGTTAGGACAGATATACTGAAGTGAACACTAGTTAAGCTCATAATGAGTTATAAGCTTGGTTAATTAATTTCAATTTGAAGGTCCAATGTCAAAATAATACCCAATTTATACAATTTTGCCAAACAACAAGAACAGCATCACTAATCCACAATAATGCCTTCAAGAATCAAGTAGCATGTTGTCATTCTGATTAAACAACAAGGGTTCTCAATCTATTTTTCACATTGTCACCACTAATTTCACCAAATTAACCCCCCCAAAAAAACAATTAATGGAAATCCATAATCATTGGCATAAATTAAAACCCAATTAGTATAAAATTTGATTACAAAAATAATAATCATGCAGTAAGCAAATTTAAGTGAATTTACTCACAACAATTACCTCAGTGCAAATGCCAACAACTTCATCCAATTTATCCCCATAATAATCTTTCTTTGATAGCTTCTTCATGAGATGGGATTTGAATTTCTCYGTTTCCTGCAAAACCCCATTAATTATTAAACATATATAATTAAAAAAAAATAGTACAGAAATTATAATTTCAAACAAAGATGAAATTTTGAAGTGATAAGAAATTACAGATTCAGCAAATTSAGGAATTGGGTCTGGAAATTTGTACTCAGCTGCCTTGCAAATGAATTGTCTTGTTGTTGAGTGATGAAGTTTGTGCAAGGCAAGAATCCATTGTTGTATTGAGTTGAAATTATAATTTTTGAGACAACAAATAGTGGAATGAGAAGAAGAAGAAGAAGACGAAATGGGTAAATTTGAAGAAGTGAGAAGTGAGGATTTATGAGATGCAACAGAGCATGAAGGAAGAGCTGTACTCCAAGCCATTTTTCTSTTTCTTGTCTTATGCCTTATCTATTTATGTGATGCTTTTATGAGACAAATATAAGGGTATTGTTGTTAATAAGTTGGAAGTCGCGCGTGCTAGCCTGGATGGCATAAACTGACAGCTCTCTGAAATCGAATGCTACTACAACGCCTGAAACAAAAGCACTAACATTGTCATTTACCAGGTACTGGCGTACTGCTACTACAACTATTTCTTCAAACATCATAGTTAAATACCAGATAAAAATACACACTTGTCAATTAGACAAATACCACATCTCAACTGGTAGTACCATAAATCAAATCTAAACAACTACTAATCTAAATCAAATATAACTAAACACCATAACAAAAAGGGGTTATACAAATCATACCTAGCCTTGGAGCCTTGGAGGTTTATCGAACTGCTTCTTCTAGGCGCCGATAATTAATTCCAGATTTCAGAGCTTTTCATTCGCAATTTCAATAGCATTTTCGCATCAACCACTCTGTCAATATTAGATTCCAAAGTACAACCAAACAAATAACTTCCCAACTGTATTTAGTTATTTACCCAGTCATTGATATTAAATACCTTTATCTACAACGGTTGATTATTTAAAGACCTTGATTCGCAATTTCGATGTTTCATATCAATATATTTAAGCCTTTATTCGATAACTGGGGTAGGCTACATAATCACGAAACGAAATATCCAAATTTCTACTGTAGCAATCAAAATTAATTTATGGCAAATTCATATTTCTATTACTAGTTTTACCACAATCGAAACTGTTTTAACTAAAGCAGATATGATTATATTTGTATTGATATTAACTGTCATTTTTTGTTGAAGTCTTAAACCAAATTTCACATATAAGTAATTTTCCAAGTTGAAAGTTACCTAGTGATTTTGGAATTTTGGTCATTGACTTGTCAATTTGTCCCTTGTAATTATGCACGCGTGTATCAGTGTATCATATACTATGTATTTAGCTATTGGCTTTGCCTTGGAATATTTTTAGGATTATCTACTAATCGATGTCATTGTTCCCGATTATTTAGTAATCAGTGTGTTTATGACTTTTTTTTTTTAAATAAAAAAATATATAGAGAGGCAGTTTATTTTTTTTGTTCCAGTCTTCCAGATTGTCTGTTTGATTTGCATGTGTTTGTTGTAATAGCTACATATCAGTCTCGCTTTTTCAAGTTTCCATCTTGTTGAATAGCGATTGTTTCTCAGCTATATTATCTCTATTATATAAGCCAAGGGGGAGCAATGGTGTCCCCTATGCAATGACGTAAACACCCTTAATGATGTAAAAGACTTAATTGCCCTTAAGTAAAAAATATAAATTCTCTTTATTTTTTGTATTTTTCATAGGAAATTTTGGATAATACCACCTTTTAGTTACCTCTTTTTAAAAATTCCCACTTTTTGTTTTTTTTTTTTTTAAATTCCCACCTATAGTTCATTTTCTTAAAATTCCCACCTCTTAACGAATAGTTAAAAGAATTGTTAACTTGTGGGTCCACACTTTTTTTTTATCTTTGAAGTCAACCATTTCTTTCCCTTTGACCCCGATACTCCTTCACCTTCCTCTGCTTGTTACTCCATCATCTTCCGTGAAGGAGGGCCACCGTAAGAGACAGGATTAGAAAATTATAATCAGACATTCTATTTTGGTCTTGTTTTAGAATTGCTTTGTGCATCTTACATCAGAGTTAGTGTTTAATTTCATCCTTTTCGTAGAAAATGCCAATTATACATTTCTGATATTTCATGCATACATCATGTTGCAAGATGCTTTTGGTATACACTATTTCACTGTTCTTCCTCTGAATTAATGCTAATATCAAAGACGATGCATTCAAACAGGTGAAGAACCTATCTCAATGGTGGGGCCTCATGCTGGTATTGCTTCAGTTCCACATTTGTGTGTGTAAGAATTCTTTATCTTCATTTCATGTCGGGGACTGCTTATTTACACTATATGAATTGTAGCCTTACTTCATTTATTTTTATATTATTGCAGACTGGTATTTTCTGTGTAATTGCAGATACACTTATCAAGTCTGAGATTTACCAGATTACATTCAGGTCACAACTGTTACTTGATTTCATTTTATGAGTTTTACACAATCATATTGCTCACTTCAGTTCCAATATGCACATTTCTCATAAAAATCCTTCCAAATTCCCAATTAATCACTACCTGATGAAACCTCGACCTGGTTTCAGAACAATTTACATTGCAATTCTAATGGGAATTTCATCGAACAGTTGGCTGTGCACTTTTGATAATTGACCAATCAAAAAATTTCATCAAAAAATTATCAAAGTGAAGTCCAGTAATACCAAAATTGGATCTTATCATAAAATGTCATCAAATGTTCAGCATGATAAAAAAGCTTCAAACCTTATTAGAAAATTGAAAGGAAGAATCTAATGCAAGAAGAAATGAAATGGGCATAATATCTGGAGTTGATTCCTTATAAAATTCCAGAAACGGATCGATTCATGAGCTAAACGGAGCAACACCTTACAACAGCAAAACCACAAATCCCACCTTAAAAATTTACAGAGGAAGATGATGGAGTAACAAAGCGAGGAAGGTGAAGGAGTATCGGGGTCAAAGGAGAACAGAGAAATGGGTGACTTCAATGATAAAAACAAAGTGGACCCACAAGTTAACAATCGTTAACTATTCGTTAAGAGGTGGAATTTTAAGAAAATGGACTATAAGGGGGAATTTAAAAAAAAAACAAAAGGTGAGAATTTTTAAAAGAGGTACTAAAAGGTGGTATTACCAAAAATCCTTTTCATACTAAGCAACATAAAAAAGATATATGACTATATTTTTTCCCATGAATAAAAAAAATAATTAATTAGTGTAAAAAATTCAAATAAAAATACATTAATTACATTAACTAATTTATTCCACTTGAATAACTTAAACATGCAATATTTTTTGAAAATATATTGAATTAAATATTTATTAAATTATATGTATTTTAATATTGCTATTTGTATGTAATGTAATCAATCATTTAATCTCTTTGTCGGGAGATTCAATTGAAAAGAAAAAATTACATCGAAGTTTGAAAATCATAATAACTCACTTCATTGTATTTTGAAACTGTATTCAATTACATGAATTTTTTTCTTATTGAACATTTTTTTAAACTAACCACACGCATCGCGTGCTTATAGTGTTAGTTTACCCTATATTAAATGTACAGGTTTACTAGTAAATTTTTTGTGATAATGGTAACTGTTAATTGTTCTTGGTTTTTATGCTAATGTGTCATAAATGTACAAGTGGAGCTCCTGCTCGTGTTGGTCTGGTTGCCCTAATCGATGTGTTGTCCCTCTGGCAAACTTCTTGATCCTCCCAGACATCTTCTTCCAGGTATAGGCCGTATATGACATTGAATGTTTATATTAACTCTCTGGCATGAGGCGCCATGATTACTATATGTGTGTCTTTGTAGGTTCTCAACATCCCTACCAGATTAACAAGGTACTGTTGAAATTATCACCCCGTTGAACTCATAAGACTGGTGACAACGGTTGGTTCTTCTGAGGCAGCACTACTTGCAAAGCTTGGAATCAGGCCCTTCTCATACGGTCTGAATGTTCCAGTCAGTTCTATCGACAACGGGTCCGTCTTCAGCCCTGAAAGTACTTGACCTCACTGGGACGACCTTCTTGAGAAGTTTGCAACTGGTGTGCAATGGCACTTTCTGCTTGTCTCTCATATCCAACTTTGCTGTTGCTCCCACTGTTTCATCAATGGGTACACAGAATGTTCTTGACTATCGCCGTTGCTACGATTACGACTTCCCTCAGGCTTGAGAAGGTTAAGGAGTAACCCTCAAGGATCCTACAAAGCTTGCAGTTGCTGATTGCCCTGCTGCGTCTGCTGCTTGCCGTAAGGAAGAGGTCAAGGATGAGCCTCTGAAGAGTCAGATGATGACATGGGTTTCAGTCTGATTTGATTAAGTTCCTTTGATGATCTATTCTACTATTAGGATTTTTCTTGAAAGTTGTTATGTTTAATTGTTATAATGTTCAAACCTTATGTTTTATTTCAGATTATGTTTTTTGAGATTTCTATTAAATTAATTTTACTTATTAGTTGCAATTTGTTTCTCTCTTTCATGTTTCCAGTATTTTTTAAATATTATTAGCAGACCTATTCTTTCCAAAGAAAATTCACAATTCCATCTTATAACATTATAGAATGATAGTGTAATAAACAATGTGTAATGAGAGGTAAGATAACAATTAACAACAAAATTATGTAAATGCAACAACTGCGAATGTAATTATAGCACTTCAAAATTATTCGCAACTAAAACATGATTAATCTTACTAATCTTAATACTACTAAATTTACTACATCAAAAAAGATAATAGAAGTCATGCATTACATTTGATTGGCACATTCCCTTGTCTTGGATTTGAAAGATACAAGATGATGATCCTTTCTAAACCTCAGCTTCATTAGTGACTTGCTGCAATGCCTGAAGTCCCTGAAAAGTGCATACATCTCACCTGGAGGGGTTCGAGGCCCAGAAGCGAGTACCCTTGGATTTGATTGTAATATCTTGCTGCTGGACACACCAGCCAACAGCAGCCATCCATGTTTTGCCATGTTGTCTTCCACGAGTCCATGACCCATCCACCATTAATCTATACTTGTAGAAGTTACGCCTCAATCCATGTAACCAAGAAAGATAAGTTGTATTCTGAATCCTGATATTCTGCAATTGGCGATTATCTTGTTGGAGTCTTGAACTCTTGATCAAAGACCGGAAATATAGTAAAATTCCATACGTACAATATTACAGGTTACAACCAAAAATCTACGATGCTAAAAAATACCATGTACAATATTTATTCCTGCACATCAAGATTTCTCTCATGAGGCTCCAACAGGGAAACTCTAGGAAATCAAACACTTCCTTTTCCGTATCAAAGTGCAAAGTCGCCATTCCTCTTGAACCCTGCAATAAGAGATGACAGTAATGAGTCATGCATGGACAAAGTATACAACAATTTCCAACACAATAGTTTCAACAAATGACAATAGTAACCCTTACTTTAGTGCCCCCGAACTAGAGTGGCAAAGAATAATCCTGTATCATCAAGACGATACCCTTTCTTTGATGCGCGTTCTTAGCCTATACAATAAATGTCACACACATTATTACTGTTAATCTGTTAAATGAAGTATATACTGGTCATACTTCCCTGACAATAATAGTCCAACCGACCTAAATAATAATAGGCCACCTTTGATCGAAGAGTCATTTATAATGAGTTCTGTTAATGTAGTAATATACCACAACTATCCATCAGTATGGCAATTAGACTCTGTTTAGTTTTCTGTTAATGGTATATTTATCGGTTATATAATTATAGAGTAATAGAAAAAGTGGACAATATAGTCTGTTAAGTTAGAAGTGGCCACTAGATTTGGATGTTACTTTGGGAACGAGGCAGTAAACTTTCACAACGCAGGAGCATAATAACTTTCTTGTATCATCTAAGGACATTATAATTATCCGAATATTATATAACATTTTCCAGGAAAGTTAGTTTTCTAGGACCAGTAAAGACAAACCAAATATCAGGTAACAAAGACTCAAGATCAACCAAATCTATCAGAAAAAATTGATTCTAGAAGTCGATAAATGCAGGATGAGTTCAATCATGTCAAATGTAGAAGAGTTGACATGCCCTACTCATACACATTAAAACTAAAATGATATGAAATTAAAGAAATGACAAGCTAAACATTGGATAGTTACACACACATACCTTCTATTCAATGTATCATTGCCTGTCCAATGTATCAGTCCAAACGGGTATATACTTTTAGGATATACCTATTCAAAGAAAACAAGAATTACAAACATTATTCACGATATACTGTAACCCATCAACTTCTACTCCAATTCCAATCCAAGGATATAACAAAATTGGTTTCTCATTTTCATTGCAATGTGATTTTTTTTTATTATTTTTTTTGGTGTTAGAGTCACAAGAGACGAGAATGAGAATCGAACCCAGGATTACCTAGGATGGAAGAGAAGCTCTAACCACCTGAGCTATCCTCAGTCTCAGGTCTCACGTTGGTATAGGGGTAATGTATTAAGGGGTAAAAAAGTCAAACTTGAAAAACTAAGGTGTTTGGAGGTAAAAATAAAATGATAGAGTGGTGGTGGGAGATAGTGGTGGTGTGGGAGGAAAAAGGGAACCATTACCCTCATTTGGGGGAGATAGTTACCCTCCTCCACACTAGGGTAATAGTTACTCTCATATTGGGTAAATAATACCACACTTCTCCCTTTTTTAGTTAAAAAAAAATGTAATTATCCCTCTATCACCATCTAAACTCACATGTTTTTTTCATAGTTTTCTCAAGTTTGACTTTTATTACCCCCATACCAAGTGACGCTCAATGTGAGTTGTTATTATGAGGATAGCACAACTCCTTGTATGTTCTTAAAGATATCATATATCATGCAGGAAACGGAACATTCAATAAAAAATACCTTTATATCTATGCGACGGGTAGCTCTTGGCCAGGATATAGTGCACAAACCCATATATGTATCTATTCCAGAATCTGAATCCTGCGCATATTATAGATGCATATGTTTATGACACATGAGTAACTAACATGTGTACACCAGCATAGCATCTACTTCAAAACAACCTTTCGGACCTGGATTATTCAGGTTTTACAAAATATACCTTAAGCTTATACATCACATCGTATCACAGGAAACCACACGTAAAATCAGAGTGCAATAAGCAAGACATACATTCGGAGATAGAGAGGTTTACCTTTTCACTGTGAGTACTAAAGGTCAAGTTCTCCCCCTCAGAAAATTCATATCCTTCAAACGCTTCTCAAACTTTGCTAGAAAACCTTTGTGACTGAAAAAGGCAAAAGTGGTGCATGTTAAGTCACTGCGACAGGGAAACTTACTAAAATGAATTGACAAATCAAAAGACAATTACTATAACCTGTCCCTTTGAGTTAGCTCTTTTTTCCACCCAGCGGAGGTGGGGGAACTTTCATATAAGTTAAGCATTGCAGCAGTGGTGGATAATAGTGATTACCTCTTCCCATCTGGATGAGTATTTTATTGTCCATATCCCACATGATGAAAGTCCACGTCTATAGGATCCACCGCACACGACACCACCTTCCAAAACAGACAATAAATTCAGTGAGACACAAATCTTTATTGTACAAAAAAAGTTTTTGTAAGTGACCACATTAGATGCTTTCTAAAATTCACAGTAAGACTTCAGCAAGTTTATCTATACCAAATGGGTCTAAATATCAGGTTTCTCAATTGTTTTCCAATAATATACTATACCGAAAATTTATCAACTTCACAGAAGTATTGTCGCAACTCCTAAAACAAGCTACGGGGCTCCGAGAGTGAAATAAAGCAAAAGTTGGTAAGCATTAAATCTATGGTTTCTCATTCACAAGAAAGGCCAAAGGGCTTACTCCAGGCAGAATTTCTTCTCCAACCTTCTGCAGCATTGCCTCCCTCTCTGCAACCTGTTAATTCAAATGAAGCATAAGATTCATATCAAGCAGCTTTAATAGCAATCACAGAAGACAGAAGTGTTCCTTGAGCATAGAAAAAGTACAGGATGAAACTCGTTGCCGGGGAATTCTTGTCTTGATATCATCAAAATATTGTAATCCTAACTTCTGAGAAGCTGTTAAAGATGGATCCCCTTTCAAATCTTCTTAAATGTCGGTGTCCTTATATCATAAAGTTTTTTGAGCAGTTGCAGGACCAATGCCCTAGAACATCTCCAAACAAAGCAATGGTTTTCACCTACAAAAAATTACCAGATCCAATAGAGAAGACCAGCAACAAAGCAGTGTAAGAAAACCCATTCGAGACACACCAAAAGACATCATAAAGAAGAGATCAAGCAAAGTATTCTCTCAAAAGAATGACCTAAAAGGGAGCACAGCAAGCAAGACACCATAAGAGAGTTGAAAAAGAGCTGCTGTAACCTATTCTATCCTTAACCCGCGAAAGTATTGAACAAAGGAGAATTAAAGCTTAAAGCATGTGAAAACCATAAAGAACATATAATTTGAGATCATAAGCACAAATGGGTTCCCCAAGCTCATTTAACAGGTTATTGAGTTTGAGATAGTAAGGTAGACGTACAAACCGCGGAAGCCTTTTGAGATTATGTGGCATGTAAGAATTGCAAATCCAACAACAGGAGTAACACAACCCAATAGGTAAAACAATTAACATTTTGGCACTAGCTTTTGGAAAGCTTATACTTCTCTTCTCATCTAAAAGTGTAACAAATTGTTTTTTTTTATTTGGGAAATGTCGTATTAGTTGACACACTTCCTTCTAAGAAAAATTTATATTAGTGGAGCATTTTATTTTATCTATCTCCTCCTACAGTTACTGAAGAAAATTAAAAAGGAATTTAGCATGCCTCGATTTTGACCATTTGTGCTAGGCTCACAATAACATTTTGTAAACCCAAGTCCGATATATTATAGCTTTAATGGGGCAAAACTAGTTAGAGGACATATGAAGGTGCCACCAGAGATTATTTCCCTCAGACCAATCTAAGGAAAATTCTAAAAAGCGTTTTGATTTCAGGCACAAGTGTTAAACTGTGGCTGAAAAGAGGACAGTTTCTCTGAGGTCCAAAATTGAAGGCTATAACCCATATATCCTTGGGTTACATTATTACCTACACAAGTTGAAAGACTAGCATAGGAACATATGAAGGTGCCAAGGCACATAAGCCCGACATTGGCAAGGGCAAAGATACAACATGGGTTAAATGTTATTCGTACTTGTTTTTTGTTACTAAAAAGACCAGGTCTTCCGTAATAGACTTAGTAAAAAAGCAGGACAAATGGTCCAGCCGTCCAGGGATGTCAAAATTCAAGTCTTTTTTCTATGATTTTGGGTACTAGTTTGCAAAATGCCATGGAAGGGTCATTTAGGAACATGCAAACTCCAACCATTCTTGGGTAAGAGGATATGGCTTTTCCGAGCTAAGACCCATGCGATATTTGACTTGTATGTTGGGGCCGTAGTCCAGACCATTGGAGCCTCTCAAGGAAAACCATGATTCCTGGCTGAAAGAAAGTTGCAAAATGCAGCCTTCAAAAAACTACAACATACTGAAAAGCATCCACGCTTTTGGGCCTTTTGGACATTATGGTAAGAGAATGATTCTAGATATTTGTTCATGAGCAATGCTCCATGGCAGATTATCAGAGCCAATAAAGTCATACCTTTGGTTTTGTTACTAGTGTCTTTCTGTATTTGCAGTTGGTGCATTGATGAACAAAACTGTTCTGTGATGAATGAATGAACAATGTCAAGCAAAGCCAATGTTGAGATATGACTTATTGCAATTTTTCTAAACCTTGATGGATTGGGTATTGAGGATGAATTAATCATTGAATGGCAGAACCTTACTGACAAGATGGATAATATCATCATTCTATTGCTAAGCGTTATATTAGAAAGCACAGCAAAATGAGAAAACTTTTTACATCATTCAGTAAGCAAGGATCAGATAGATGATTAACCTACTCTCATCATTCTAAAATACTGCCAGCTTTTGACAATTTTCCATGTTAACACATCTCCTGTACTGAACAAGCAGAAAAACTTTGTTGCATGCCTTCAGTCCATTACATAAAAGAAACAATTCATCACTTATACCTTTTAGAAATTCTCCGGAATTGTAACCTGCCAACACATCCACATGGTTCCCAACTACCCAATGATTTTTGTTTTTGACAACTCAAGATAATGGAGGGGCTAAGAGTAGTTCTGAAGATAAGTGAAAATAATACAAAAATGCAAATTAATGTACTTTAGGCATAACTGCTAGATGAGCAGCAGATTGAAAGTAACTACACTAATCTTGGTGAAGGCACAAAATAAGAGTCAAGGACTTTCAACAACTTTACACTGACTTATATCCTGCGTGCTGCATGAAACCACACAGAGAACAAGTTGGCATTTTCCATTTTCAAGCACAAAAGGACAAAGTTCTTCACGGCACAGACTCAAGAGGAGATGGTATTGTTTTGACCCATCAAAGCTGTTTAATACAAAATTACATGCGGTTGTCGATCGTTATGGATAGCAGAATGTTAAAAAAAAAAAAAAAAAACGCTCGCGTTGATAAGACAGTAATGTTCGAGCTGAAGATTGATACAAAACCAATGGTGTACTTATCGTGATACCGAGATGTGATTTAAAATTAAACAAAATTACACGTAATTGTTGTTTATGAGCTTATGAGTGAATTATACTCCCAACTCATCAACAGAAAATCATCTAATTAAGGAATGGCTGCAGCCTCTATAGCCAATGTTACAAGTTGAAGTTCAAATACAGAAGTTGTGTTAGAGGGGATACAACAGAATACACCATTTATTGTGTGAAAAGGTCATATGGTAAGTTATCTCTCTCTTTTT
>SNQN01004415.1:14980-25453 GCA_008642245.1 Bassia scoparia
CCAAGACATATAAATACTCCTAAAATTTCTTACTTCCCTATTTTTTTCGTTTAAAAAAATTCAAATGATTTTGTTCAAATGCGAAATGTTCTCCGATTGCGAGCTCTGAAGCAAAATTCGCCACCATTTGCGGCGTTTTTCCACCTCCGAGGCTTCCTCCACCGCCGGCGCCGTCGCTGACCCGCCGTCAACGACGACGATGAGGACGACATCGGCCTTGTCCGCACTCCAGCATTCACCGTCGCTAAGCCTGCTGTCATCCCAACTCTCCTTCAGCCACGTGTCGTCGTCTTGACGGCGTCTGTCATCTCTGTCACACCGGTACTCTCTCCTTCTCTCTCATACTCTACTTCATCATCGCAATTTCGTCCTGTTTTTCCGATTTTTCATCGGTTTGATTCAGTTGAATGAATGAATGATTCCTTGTTGCAATTACAAGCAAGCAGTTGTAGCTTCGTTTTCAGCTCTAATTTTAATTCTTTGCAATAAAATGTACTCAATTTCTTAATGCAATTAGATTTTCTCTTCTTTTAATCTGAATTTTAAGCATTTGTTTGGTTTTGTTCTTCATCCTCAGTTGTTTCGGAGTGAAGGACACTAGAATGATTGCTATTTTGATGATTACGCTCTAATTATGACATGCTTGTGTTTAATTATTGAAGCGAACCTGATTTGAGTTAATCAGAAGTCCAAATTTTGATTTTTTTAATTTATTATTAATTTCTTCAGTTTTGGTGTAAATGTCGATTACAAATAGTTCGTATTGATTTCTTCGCTGAATTCTGTCTCAATGTTCAATTGTAGTACTACTTATTGATTATGATTCAGTACTGAATATTTGGATTAGAAAGAAATGGAGAATGCTGGTGAAATTGCTCTTCACATTTCTGCTTGAGTTTGATGGTCATTCTTTTGTGTCAGCTCTATCAGTCATTATTTAGTCCGAAATCGAAACTTTTTAGGTATTTCATACATTTTAAGGCCGTGTTTGGTATTGAATATTGGAGGCTTGAAACGGATTCAATTAAGCAAATCTGTCTTCTCTTGTTGGTGAAGTGGAGGAGGAAACAATTGCCGTTACTTGTCGTAACACTTCCCCCCAAGTTGATTCCGGTCTCGCACCTTAGGTAACAATAACCATTTCCTTCGACTAACCATAAAATCCCACAAATCAATAACTCTCACCGAAATTATTACCGTTGATCATATATTCATTATCATTTTTTATCTCACACATCAGCACCGGCCATCATCACCGTTGATCATATATCATCACAGCTTCTCATATCATTAATCTCACACATCAGCCATCATCACCGTTGATTTGATGATGTTGATTATTTCTTTGATGATGTTGATGATCTGATGTTGAATATATAATTGATTGATTTTTGATGATGTTGATGTTTTCTTCTGGATTTACTAATTTACTGATGGAGGAGAGATATGTTTGAAAAAGATGAAAGCACAATACTGAGATTATACTAAAGAAGTATTATCTTTTTAATAGTAATAGTATTCTTCTTTGTCTTTTTTTTTTTTATATTATGAACAAAATAGTACAGTATAAATAATGTTTCCTTGCATTTCATTATTAACCATACCAAACACAAGGAAATCAAATAAACTTAATTATTTCCATTCCATTATTATACCAAACAACTAATAAAAATAACACTTATTATTACCCTTTCTCCTTCTTATCAAAAATCCATTCCATTTCGTTAACGCTAATCATACCAAACGACCCCTAAGTTTGTACTTGTTGTTCTTCTAATTGCATTGTGCATTCCTTAATTTCCTTATACGATTTAGAGCTTCTTCATGTGAAAAAATATATCGATATTTTAGGTGTTAAACTAGATTCCTTATACAAAATTTAACTGTGTGAGACTCGAAATTAATAAGGACTCTCTACAAGAAATTCTTGCCATATTAAAACTTGAAATGTTTTTAGAATCACTTTAAATTGGGATATAATTGGCTTGAGACACTCGTTAGTCGTTATTCGACTTATAAACCGATGGATTTGCTTCATTACTTGTGTAACAATTTACACAGCGTGACGCCATTGGAGAGACATTTCTAACTGTTCTTTTGTGTTCATATTGCAGGTTGAAGTGGATTATCAAAGCTGTAAAGTATAAAAAGATCAAGTTCTGTTGTCTTCAGTCTAAGACTGCTGAACCATATATGGGACATTTGTGATGTGAAAAGGGAGGATGTGCTTCGTCGCTTTATTTTCGTTGAAGTCTTGGCCAATCATCAAGCTTCCACAGGTTAAGAGTCCTTAAGACCCTCTTCATAATGCATATCTATGGGATTGACCTTCTATAAGTACTGTGCTGGTTCCTTTTTTTTGGCTCTGCAATCTTGACTAATTTTTCTTTTTTGTTAAACTCATATTTTTCTTGTAGTAAGCTGTGTATCTTAATCTCACAGGTCTTCCCAGCGCAATTCCATCTTAAAAGTGTTTGCTTATGCTAATTAGTAATATCATTAAACTTCCACATCTCGGAAACTTCTTCTTCCAGTAGCATATAGCTGCAAGGACTGACCATTGGACCTATGATTAACTTCGTGTTTGTATTCTTCCTAACAAGTTGCCTTTTAAACTTTTGCTGTCCAATAGCCAAACTCTTCCTTTTAAGCATTGCTTGCTCGCAGTTGAAGCTTACTGAGTTGACAGTATCCAATTCGGAAAACATTAGTTCCCAACAAATGCTTTGGTCAGTTATGGCCTATCTATGTTTGTAGAAGAACAAATGCATATGGTTTGTTGTACTGCAGTTTAGGAAGGCATTTAGCAATAGTCAATTTGACAAATTGAATCAGTTCTCTTTGGACTCTGCTTATGTGATATTCAGGAGGGATTTACTACGACTGAAACAAAATCTCCATTAGAAGTAGCATCTTTTAGAAGGGGCTGGAACATCATGGTCAAAGCAGACCCTGTCTTTTGGCGTCGTCGGAATTTAGGTTCTTGTGGTTGTTTTCTTGATCAGTTGAAGTTTGTGAAAGTGTCATCTGGACATTTGGGGGTGTCTTTGGTTAAATATGTGACATAGTATTTGGGGTGTCTTTGGTTAAATATGTGACGTAGTCTTTTTGATAATGCCCTTTTATTGTTGTTGTGATATCGATCTGTGATTATTACTATTCATAGTTGTTCTAACATTAGAGTTGAAATTTGCAGCTGCGTTGAAATGTATCATATTTGCCATCCCTATTCAGCTTTAAGCTCGCTCATGATAATTCCAACTCCTGTGAGGATGCTGTCTATGATTTTTGCTAAACGACGCTAGATTGGTGTGAAGAAGACGAATGCTCTTTTGAAGGAACGAGTGCTGATCGGTTATTGATAGGGAACTTGAGCGAATTCTAGATTGATTACCCTACACCCTAATCGATTTTTGACTCTGTAAGTTGAATTGTACGTTCATTGAATATAAAATTTGATGCAGTAGTTTAGCTGTGAACTATTGCGATGAAGTTTCTAACAATCGCTATGCTTTGAAATTTTAATCCAAAGTTGTTAGTGCTCGTTGAGGGAAGCCGAGCCTAAAAATTCACTGCCTATTATTCTGACCTAAGTTAAGTTTTTCAGTGTTATAGGTTCTTCGATTAGAACATGTCTATTAATTTCAAGTCTAACGTTGTATCACAAAACGACCGCAAATGATCTCATGCTAAGCTATTTCGACCCAGAGTTCACAAGCCACTCAGTACAGGTGACGCACTCGAGCAAAAATATGAACTACGCAACGAACTGCAGATATTGGAAGAGCTGGTCAGCAGCAATTTAGAAGATTGTGGCGCGGCTAATAAGTTTAAATCACTACACTAATATCATTGGATTTGCTAACAACTCATCTGTTCTAATCTAAGATTACACCTTAAAATACCCGACATCGGGTCTACAATCTTACATCGTACACGGATGAGTATTCTTATGGTCATACTACAAATATTCCTAACACGGCTTTTCAAAAATTTCCTGCCTGCAACAATGGACTATCTCAAATGCTTTCATAGAACCAAAAATCCTAAGCGGCTTTGCTGCTAGCTCTGGGCTTGTCCATTCCTTCCAATCTTTGTCTACGTTTTCTTGCGCCCACTTGACGGCTGCTCGTGCAGCTTGAGTCCTCCAGGCAATCCACGTTCATTCAGAGCATCAGCCATGTCGATGAAAGGTAGCACTAGCAAAGTGCCAGGTCCTCCATATTCCGGTGCAAGAAGTTCTCAAATATCTTTGGCAATATGAAGCAAGAAATTATAATTACGAAGAAAAAATAGCGAGAAAAGGTCTTTGATAGTTCATATACTTGTGGATCAGTGAAGAACAAAGCAACCACAAGCAGATTCAATTATGGAAAATTAACTAGGTATTTAACAGATATGAACAAATCATCCAATCCTCGGGTTTAATTTGAACAGAACCAAATTTGGACTGTACGATGTTTTGCAACATAAAAATTCATGAGATGATTTTCGAAGCCCATATGTGAGATGGATTCAATAACCGCTCGGATAATCATGGAAAATCCTCTAGATAAGTAGGGTGTAGGTTCTAATCAAACATCTAAGCCAAGTTGAGCGGAGAAAAGCTCGGAAAATATTTTAGTATTTTCTGCCTCAATCTTATCCTAATATCAAAAGTAGAGGTAAAACTACAACTAGGTTTAACTGCATACTGCTCTCAGATCTCAGACTAGTTCTGTCTTGAAATGGTGCACTTTTGGAAAATTTTGTAGCATTTGTCGCTCACTCAACACACTCACTCACTCTCTTCACACAGATTTCCCCTCTTTATTCTAGACTAATCTTATATGTCTTGCGAGCCTCGCCAAGCATGCACAATCCATAGAAACAAAATCCAAAATATAGTTGCACTGGTCTCTAAAATCATCATCGCATTCCATCACATATACTTCACAGATTCAGCAGCTTACATAGAAGCAAAAGTTACATTAGCCTACACAGATTAAGCAGAATCTGACCCGAGGTGACGTGAGCTAAATGTACCTAGACTGAACTCATTAACTGAATGAGGAGTGACGTGAGCTAAATGTACCTAGACTGAACCGATTAACTGAATGACCCTTTAATGCATCATCCTAAAGCATGAAGAAGGAATAGAAACCGATGCAGGTATACTGTAGGATCTTTAACTTCCTCCGTTTTCTAATACATGCAAACAAAAGGGAATATTTGTGAGAGATAAAAATATTCATTTTTTGCAAGTATTGGAAACGGAGAAGTACCAACAATTATCATCAAAAAAAGTTTTTCGCCACCATATGTCTAATTTCCGTCCATAAAATGTCAAATTGTACCGTTGCTGGAAAGCAAAATCATGCTGTGGATTTTATTTATGTACAAAAGGTTGGAAATTAAAATTGTATTGAAGAGTTTTATCATTATTCAAATGATAAATATTGAAAATGTCTTAAGAAGAGAGAATGCTAAACTTAAATTGGTTTGCTCTTGCTAAGAATAGGATTATGGAGTACTTAATAATCTTATGACAARGGGTCAACAACAATTTGTTAAGTGTAAATTTTTGTGATCAACACCTAATAAGTTTTATTTTCATTTTAAAATGACAACCTATTAAGTCCCAAAATTCTTAATCATTACCTATTAACGTTGAAGATAATGGGAAAATAAACATTTTTTTTAGATTCACAAAACTATCATATGGCAATAATTCACAATTATTTAGATTAGAAGTAGTTATTAAAAAAGAATTATATGGTATAATTCTAAAAAAGAGCTACATAATATGTCTTTGTTGACAAATTTAGCTATTTAACGAAAAAAAGAAGCCAATGAAACTAATTAACCTCAAAACATATGCAAAAGAAGCCATCYAAACCAACCTCAAAACATATGCATATTGCACACTTGCAAATTTGCAATAGGTGGGTAACAATTCACGTATTAAAAAACATATGCATGTTTTTGTCATCCTCGGTTTTTATTTTTCTCATTATTAAACTAGTCAGAACCCGTGAAATCTTTTAATTAAACTCACTAAACAATCAAAACTAAATCCTTTTTTCCTTTCAAAATGTCACCTTATTCAATCTTCTACACGCCAACCTTCACGAGCTGATCTTCCTCAACCTTCAAATTTTATTTTATTTCTTCAAAAAGTAATGGCTATTATTCCATGCAATGCCATTTGGTTAATCAAATACAACTTTCATACCACAAGAAAAAAGAAGCAGTTTKGTTTACTCCTTTTCCCGTGATATTCTTCATAAATGCAAAAGCCAATATGTTTGATTCTTGCTGATGAAAAAATTAAAGCAATTTTGAAAAGGCCAACTTTTGCATGAATTCACATTATCATATCCTCACTAAGTCACTAGTTAAGACAGATATACTGTAGCGAACACTGAACACTATATAATGAGTTATAAGCTTGGTTAATTAATTTCAATTTGAAGGTCCAATGTCAAAATAATACCCAATTTATACAATTTTGCCAAACAACAAGAACAGCATCACTAATCCACAATAATGCCTTCAAGAATCAAGTAGCATGTTGCGTGTGTATCCTATAAGCTTTTGAAGAAGGAAATAGACGCATACAGGTTTTCTGATCTGCTCGCTTCCTGCCTCCAAGCCCTCACAAATAGACATTCCAGCATTGATTCAATATCTACATTTATTTCGTGTCTAACCGAAAGCCAATAATCCCATATCTCTCTACTAAGTCCTAGTTAGTACAGGATATACTGTAGAACTGAAAACTATATAATGAGGTTATAAGCTTGGTTATAATTAATTTCAATTTGAAGGTCCAATGTCAAAATAATACCAATTTATACAATTTTGCCAAACAACAAGAACAGCATCACTAATCCACAATAATGCCTTCAGAATCAAGTAGCATGTGTCTGATTACAAGGCGTTCTCAATCTATTTTTCACATTGTCACCACTAATTTCACCAAATTAACCCAAAAAAAAAATAACATTAGGAATCCTTAATCATTGGCATAAATTAAAACCCAATTAGTATAAAATTTGATTAACAAAATATATAATCATGCAGTAAGCAATATTATAGTAATGTGAATTTACTCACAAATTACCTAGTGCAAATGCCAACAACTTCATACAATTTATCCCCATAATAATCTTTCCTTTGATACTTCTTACAAGATGGGATTTGAATTTCTCAGTTTCCTGCAAAACCCCATTAATTATAAACATATATACATTAAAAAAATAGTACAAGAAATTATAATTTCAAAAAAGATGAAATTTTGAAGTGATTAGAATTACAGATTCAGCAAATTCAGGAATTGGGTCTGGAAATTTGTACTCAGCTGCCTTGCAAATGAATTGTCTTTTGTTGGTGATGAATACTTTGTGAAGGCAAGAATCCATTGTTGTTTGAGCTCGAATTATAATTTTTAGACAACAAATAGTGGAATGAGAAGAAGAAGAAGAAGAAGAAATGGTAAATTTGAAGAAGTGAGAAGTGAGGATTTACGAATGCAACAGAGCATGAAGGAGAGCTGTACTCCAAGCCATTTTCTTTCTTGTCTTATGCTTATCTATTTATTATCTTATGAGAAAATATAAGTGGGGTATTGGTTGATTATATTTAGTTGTGACAGTCGCGGTTGTAGCACTGGATGGCATAAACTGACAGCTTCTGAAATCGATTGCTACTACAACGCCTGAAACAAAGCACTAAGCATGTGATCATTTAACAGGTACTGGCGTACTGCTACTTACAACTACTTTCTTCAAAATCATAGTTAAATACCCAGATAAAAATACACACTTGTCAATTAGTACAAATTACCTACAATCTTCAACTCGGTAGTACCTATAAATCAAATCTAAACACTACTAATCTAAATCAAATATCAACTAACACACCATAACACAAAAGGCGGTTTATACAAATCATACCATGCCTGGAGCTTGGAGGGTCTTATCGAACTGGCTTGCTTCTAGTGTCGCCGATATTAATTCCAGATTCTAGGAGCTTTTCATTTCTGCAAGTTTCTAATAGCATTTTCGTCATCAACCGACTCTGTCATATTAGATTCCAAAGTACAACCAAACAAATAACTGTCGACCAACTGTATTTAGTTATTTTACCCAGGATCAATCTGATATTAAAATACCTTTATCTACAACGGTTGATTATTTAAAGACCTTGATTCGCAATTTCCGATGGTTTCATATCATATAATATTTAAGCCTTTATTCGATAACTGGGTAGGCTACATAATCACGAAACGAATATCCAATTTCTACTGTAGCAATCAAATTATATTTATGGCAATTCATATTTATCTATTACTAGTTTTCACCACAATACAGAAACTGTTTTAACTAAAGCAGATATGATTATATTTGTATTGATATTAACTGTCATTTTTTTGTTGAATCTTAAACCAAATTTCACATATAAGTAATTTTCCAAGTTGAAAAGTTTACCTAGTGATTTGGAATTTTGGTCATTGACTTGTCAATTTGTCCCTTGTAATTATGCACGCGTGTATTCAGTGTATATATACTATGTATTTATGCTATTTGCCTCCTGCCTTGGAATATTTATTATAGGATTACTACTATCGATTGTCATTGTCCCGATTATTTATAATCAGTGTGTTTATGACTTTTTTTTTTTAAATAAAAAATATATAGAGAGGCAGTTTATTTTTTTTGTTCCAGTCTTCCAGATTGTCTGTTTGATTTGATGTGTTGTTGTAATAGCTACATATCAGTCTCGCTTTTTCAAGTTTCCATCTTGTTGAATAGCGATTGTTTCTCAGCTATATTATCTTCTATTATATAAGCCAAGGGAGGCAATGGTGTCTATGCAATGACGTAAACACCTTTCATATGATAATGATAAGAAAAACTTATACTTAATTTAGTATAAATTCATTTTATTTTTATATTTTTCATAGGAAATTTTGGTAATATACACCTTCTTAGTTACCTCTTTTAAAAATTCCCACCTTTTTGTTTTTTTTTTTTTTAAATTCCCACCTTATGTTCCATTTTCTATAAATATTCCCACCTCTTAACGGAATAGTTAAAAGAATTGTTAACTTGTGGGTCCACCTTTGTTTTTTATTTTGAAGTCAACCATTTCTTTCCCTTTGACCCCGATACTCCTTCACCTTCCTCTGCTTGTTACTCCATCATCTTCCGTGAAGGAGGGCCACCGTAAGAGACAGGATTAGAAAATTATAATCAGACATTCTATTTTGGTCTTGTTTTAAGAATTGCTTTGTGCATCTTACATCAGAAGTTAGGTGTTTAATTTCATCCTTTTCGTAGAAAATGCCAATTAACATTTCTGATATTTCATGCATACATCATGTTGCAAGTGCTTTTGGTATACACTATTTCACTGTTCTTCCTCTGAATTAATGCTAATATAAAAGACGATGCTTCAAACAGGTGAAGAACCTTATCTCAATGGTGCCCTCATGCTGGTATTGCTTCAGTTCCACTTTGTGTGGTGTAAGAATTCTTTATCTTCATTTTCATGTCGGGGACTGCTTATTTACACTATATGAATTGTAGCCTTACTTCATTTATTTTTATATTATTGCAGAACTGGTATTTTCTGTGTAATTGCAGATACACTTATCAAGTCTGAGATTTACCAAGATTACATTCAGGTCACATCTGTTACTTGATTTCATTTTATGAGAGTTTTACACAAATATACTGCTCACTTCAGTTCGCAATATGCACATTTCTCATAAAAATCCTTCCAAAATTCCAATTAATCCACTACCTGATGAAACCACGACTGAGTTTCAGAACATTTAACATTGCCAATTCTAATGGGAATTTCATCGAACAGCTTGGTGTGCTTTTGATAATTGCACCACAAAAATTATCATCAAAAAATTATCAAAGTGAAGTCCAGTAATACCAAAATTGGATCTTTATCATAAATGTCATCAAATGTTCAGCATGATAAAAAAGCTTCAACCTTTATTAAGAAATTGAAAGGAAGAATCTAATGCAAGAAGAATGAAATGGGCATAAATACTGGAGTTGATTCCTTATAAAATCCAGAAACGGATCGATTCATGAGCCTAAACGGAGCAACACCTTACAACAAGCAAAACCCAAATTCCCACCTTAAAAATTTACAGAGGAAGATGATGGATAACAAAGCAGGGAAGGTGAAGGAGTATCGGGGTCAAAGGGAAAGAAATGGGTTGCTTCAATGATAAAAACAAAGTGGGACCCACAAGTTAACAATTCCGTTAACTATTCCGTTAAGAGGTGGGAATATTTAAGAAAATGGAACTATAAGGTGGGAATTTAAAAAAAAAACAAAAGGTGAGAATTTTTAAAAGAGGTAACTAAAAGGTGGTATTATCCAAAAATCCTTTTCATACTAAGCAACATAAAAAAGTATATGACTAATTTTTTCCCATGAATTAAAAAAAAATTAATTAATTAGTGT
>SNQN01004415.1:25478-46034 GCA_008642245.1 Bassia scoparia
ACAGGGTTCTCAATCTATTTTTCACATTGTCACCACTAATTTCACCCAAATTAACCCCAAAAAAAAAAACAATTATGGAAATCCTTAATCATTGGCATAAATTAAAACCCAATTAGTATAAAATTTGATTACAAAAATAATAATCATGCAGTAAGCAAATTTAAGTGCAATTTACTCACAACAATTACCTCAGTGCAATGCCACAACTTCATCCATTTATCCCATAATAATTCTTCTTTGATAACTTCTTTACGAGAGTGGATTTGAATTTCTCAGTTTCCTGCAAAACCCCATTAATTATTAAACATATATAATTCAAATAAATAGTACAGAAATTTATATTTCAACAAAGATGAAATTTGAAGTGATTAGAAATTACAGATTCAGCAAATTCAGGAATTGGGTCGGAAATTTGTACTCAGCTGCCTTGCAATATGAATTGTCTTCTGTTGGGTGATGAAACTTGTAAGGCAAGAATCCATTGTTGTTTGAGCTCAAATTATAATTTTTCAGACAACAAATAGTGGAATGAAGAAGAAGAAGAAGAAACGAAATGGTAAATTTGAAGAAGTGAGAAGTGAGGATTTACGAAATGCAACAGAGCATAAGGAGAGCTGTACCCAAGCCATTTTCTCTTTCTTGTCTTATGCCTTATCTATTAATCTTTCATTTCTTATGAGAATAATATAGAGTGGGTTTTCTAAAATGATTAATATGAATAGTCGAGCCTGTCGGGAGCTGTTCTTGTATCGAAATTTTTAGTTCGAAAAAATTCGCAAACTCGTTCAATGTATTTTTTTTTTTTTTCACACTAGTATTAAGTTTAGTAGAATACTATTGATACGTGTAATCAGAAAAAAAATCTTAACTATCAAACATTATGTGGATAAAAGACATTATATTGACAATTTGACATAGTTTTCAATTCCAGTAAAATTTTAATAGAACTTGAACTTGATTTTACCTGTTTTATCAAGATCGGATGCTTCATCGTGATTTACGAGCAAAGGGGGATGGTTATGGCATAAGGTTAGTTTATGTTTGTTTGTTACTTACAATTGGCGATGGTGATTTGTGTTGATTTTGTGGATTTTGTTTTGTTTTCTTTGGGGTTTTTTTGGGATTTGAATTAGGATTTCTTGGTTGTTCGAATTCAATTTGTGTTTCAGATGTTTTAGGGTTCAATTAGGATTTTAATTGATTTTGCTGTGATTTTTTTGGCATTTTCACGGATTGAATTACGGTTGAATTACGGCAGTTATCACCAAAATAAAATAAATAAAATAGTAGAATTTGTTTCCAGCTACAAAGTAGTACTAATCTGACCTTCTAGCTTTCATTTGTCATGGGATTAAGCCTTATCCTTTGTTTTTGAGTAATTAGCAACCGTTGAATCTTTTAAAAGTGGAAGAGATGAATAACTTGATGGAGTAAGAAACTAAAGTGAGGAAGCACAGACATTTCGTCATCTAATTATGTGTTCAAGTTACTTTATTTAAAAATTAATATTATGTGATTGACTCATGAAGCAGGTTAATATTTTTATCTTTGAGTATTCTAATTTCTAATGCTAATCAGCAGCTTGAATTCTCATGATCTTAATTTTGCGATAAAGAGGTATGGATGAGGAATTTAGTACCACTCATTGCCATAAATTGTGAGATGTTGATTTGTATCCATATTAATAAATTGTTATAAGCTCAAGTTATGTTTTCATATCGTAGAGTTTTTTCACACTTTTGTGCTGAGTATATTTTTCTGTATTTTGGTAAGTTTGGGCTGATTCACAATGTGGACTTGTAGGATTTTTGCTTGGAAATTGTAATTTTTTCTGATCCTCTATCTTTCGATGCGAACGCTGAAAAACTATTGCTTGTTTGCAAGATTAAGAGTCCGCTACTGTTGTCATCACCATGGTTTAAAGAGTTTGATCTCTAATTCAAAACTGATAATTTCAATAATTTTGCACGAAATTTTGAGTGTTTGTATGACATTTGCATACCCATTTAGAGAAATGCTTAGATCTCTTTGATTGTGTTAGACTTTATTTGTGGTGGTTTGATTTTATTGTGTTTTTGTAAAAAAATTCAAATAAAAATACATTAATTACATTAACTAATTTATTCCATTGAATAACTTAAACATTGCAAATTATTTTGAAAATCATATTGAATTAAATATTTATTAAATTATTATGTATTTTAATATTYCTATTTGTATGTCAATGTAATCAATCATTTAATCTCTTTGTCGGGAGATTCAATTGAAAAGAAAAAATTACATCGAAAGTTTGAAAATCATAATAACTCACCTTCATTGTTAATTTGAAACTGTATTCAATTACATGAATTTTTTTCTAATTGAACATTTTTTAAACTAACCACACGCATCGCGTGCTTATAGTGTTAGTTTACCCTATATTAAATGTACAGGTTTACTAGTAAACTTTTTTGTGATAATGGTAACTTGTTAATTTGTTCTTGGTTTTTATGCTAATGTGTCATATAAATGTACAAGTTGGAGCTCCTGCTCGTGTTGGTCTGGTTGCCCTAATCGATGTTGTTGTCCCTCCTGGCAACACTGGTCTTGATCCCTCCCAGACATCTTTCTTCCAGGTATAGGCCGTATATGACATTGAATTGTATATTAATCTCTCTGGCATGAGGGCGGCATGATCTTACTATATGTGTGTCTTTGTAGGTTCTCAACATCCCTACCAAGATTAACAAGGGTACTGTTGAAATTATCACCCCCGTTGAACTCATTAAGACTGGTGACAAGGTTGGTTCTTCTGAGGCAGCACTACTTGCAAAGCTTGGAATCAGGCCCTTCTCATACGGTCTGAATGTTCAGTCAGTTTATGACAACGGGTCCGTCTTCAGCCCTGAAGTACTTGACCTCACTGAGGACGACCTTCTTGAGAAGTTTGCAACTGGTGTGTCAATGGTCACTTCTCTTGCCCTTGCTCTCTCATATCCAACTCTTGCTGTTGCTCCCCACATGTTCATCAATGGGTACAAGAATGTTCTTGCTATCGCCGTTGCTACCGACTACGACTTCCCTCAGGCTGAGAAGGTTAAGGAGTACCTCAAGGATCCTACAAAGCTTGCAGTTGCTGTTGCCCCTGCTGCGTCTGCTGCTGCCGTTAAGGAAGAGGTCAAGGATGAGCCTACTGAAGAGTCAGATGATGACATGGGTTTCAGTCTYTTTGATTAAGTTCCTTTGATGATCTATTCTACTATTAGGATTTTGCCTTGAAAGTTTGTTATGTTTAATTGTTATAATGTTCAAACCTTATGTTTTATTTCAGATTATGTTTTTAGAGATTTCTATTAAATTAATTTTACTTATTAGTTGCAATTTGTTTCTCTCTTTCATGTTTCCAGTATTTTTTAAAATATTATTAGGCAGACCTATTCTTTCCAAAAAACTCACAATTCCATCTTATAACATTATAGAATGATAGTGTAATAAACAATGTAGATGAGATGGTAAGATAAGCAAATTAACAACAAAATTATGGTAAATGCAACAACTGCGAATGTAATTATAGCACTTCAAAATTATTCGCAACTAAAACATGATTAATCTTACTAATCTTAATACTACTAAATTTACTACATCAAWAAWAGATAATAGAATGTCATGCATTACATTTGATTGGCACATTCCCTTGTCTTGGATTTGAAAGATACAAGATGATGATCCTTTCTAAACCTCAGCTTCATTAGTGACTTGCTGCAATGCRTGAAGTCCCTGAAAAAGTGCATACATCTCAMCCTGGAGGGGGTTCGAGGCCCAGAAGCGAGTACCCTTGGATTTGATTGTAATATCTTGCTGCTGGACACACCAGCCAACAGCAGCCATCCATGTTTTGCCATGTTGTCTTCCACGAGTCCACGAGTCCACGACCCATCCACCATTAATCTATACTTGTAGAAGTCACGCCTCAATCCATGTAACCAAGAAAGATAAGTTGGATTCTGAATCCTGTTATCCTGCAATTGGCGATTATCTTTGTTGGAGTCTTGAACTCTTGATCAAAGACCAGGGAAATAAGTAAAAATTCCATACGTACAATATTACAGGTTTACAACCAAAATCTACGATGCTAAAAATACCATATGTACAATATTTATTCCTGCACATCAAAGATTTCTCTCATGAGGCTCCAAGCAGGGAAACTCTAGGAAATCAAACACTTCCTTTTCCGTATCAAAGTGCAAAGTCGCCATTCCTCTTGAACCCTGCAATAAGAGATGACAGTAATGAGTCATGCATGGAGCACAAGTATACAACAATTTCCAACACAATAGTTTCAACAAAGTGACAAATAGTAACCTTACTTTAGTGCCCCCGGAACTAGGAGTGGCAGAAATAATCCTGTACATCAAGACGATACCCTTTCTTTGATGCATGCGTTCTTAGCCTATACAATAAATGTCACACAACATTATATACTGTTAATCTGTTAAATGAAGTATATACTGGTCATACTTCCCTGACAATAATAGTCCACCGACCTAAATAATAATAGGCCACCTTTGATCGAAGAGTCATTTATAATGAGTTCTGTTAATGTAGTAATATACCACAACTATCCATCAGTATGGCAATTAGACTCTGTTTAGTTTTCTGGTTAATGGTATATTTATCGGTTATATAGGATATAGAGTAATAGAAAAGTGGACAATATAGTCTGTTAAGTTAGAAGTGGCCACTAGATTTGGGATGTTATTGGGGAACGAGGCAGTAAACTTTCGCGGCATAATAACTTTCTTGTATCATCTAAGGACATTTATAATTATCCGAATATCTATATACATTTTCCAGGAAAGTTAGTTTTCTAGGACCAGTAAAGACAAACCAAATATCAGGTAACAAACGCTCAAGATCAACCAAATTACTATCAGAAAAATTGATTCTAAAGTCGATAAATGCAGGATGAGTTCAATCATGTCAAATGTAGAAGAGTTGACATGCCTACTCATACACATTAAAACTAATGATAATAAGGAAATTAAAGAAATGACAAGCTAAACATTGGATAGTTACACACACATACCTTCTATTCAATGTATCATTGCCTGTCCAATGTATTAGTCCAAACGGGTATATACTTTTAGGATATACCTATTCAAAGAAAACAAGAATTACAAACATTATTCACGATATACTGTAACCCATCAACTTCTACTCCAATTCCAATCCAAGGATATAACAAAATTGGTTTCTCATTTTCATTGCAATGTGATTTTTATTATTTTTTTTTTTTGGTGTTTAGAGAGTCACAAGAGCGGGAATGAGAATCGAACCAAGGATTACCTAGGACCGGAAGAGAAGCTCTAACCACCTGAGCTATCCCTCACTCTCAGGTCTCGCTTGGTATGGGGGTAATGTATTAAGGGGTAATAAAAGTCAAACTTGAAAAAACAAAGGTGTTTAGAGGTAAAAATAAAATGATAGAGTGGTGGTAGTGGGAGGAAAAAGGGAACCATTACCCTCATTTCGGGGGAGATAGTTACCCTCCTCCACACTAGGGTAATAGTTACTCTCATATTGGGGTAATAATTACCCCACTTCTCCCTTTTTTAGCGTAAAAAAAACGTAATTATCCCTCTATCACCATCTAAACTCACATGTTTTTTTCTTAGTTTTCTCAAGTTTGACTTTTATTACCCCCATACCAAGTGAGGCCTCAATGTGAGTTGTTATTATGAGGATAGCACAACTCCTTGTATGTTCTTAAAAGAATATCATATTATCATTAGCAGGAAACGGAACATTCAATAAAAAAATACCTTTATATCTATGCGACGGCGTAGCTCTTGGCCAGGATAAGTGCACAAACCCATATATGTATCTATTCCAGAATCTGAATCCTGCGCATATAWAGATGCATATGTTTATGACACATGAGTAACTAACATGTGGTACACCAGCATAGCCATCTACTTCAAAACAACCTTTYGGACCTGGRTTATTCAGGTTKTACAAAATAYAACCTTAAGCTTATACATCACATCGTATCACAGGAAACCACACGTAAAATCAGAGTGCATATAAGCAAGACATACATTCGGGAGATAGAGAGGTTTACCTTTTCACTGTGAGTACTAAAGGTCAAGTTCTCCCCCCTCAGAAAATTCATATCCTTCAAACGCTTCTCAAACTTTGCTAGAAAACCTTTGTGACTGAAAAAGGCAAAAAGTGGTGCATGTTAAGTCACACTAGGACAGGGAAACTTAACTAAMTGAATTGACAAATCAAAAGACAATTACTATAACCTGTCCCTTTGAGTTAGCTCTTTTTTCCACCCAGCGGAGGTGGGTATAGTAAGCAAATGCAGCATCGTATATATTGATACCTCTTCCCATACTGGTGAGTTATTATTATGTCATCCCACGAGATCCACGTCTATAGGATCCACCGCACAACAATCACCACCTTCCAAAACAGACAATAAATTCAGTGAGACACAAATCTTTATGTACAAAAAAGTTTGTAAGTGACCAACATTAGATCTTCTAAAATTCACAGTAAGATTCAGCAAGTTATCATACAAATGGGTCTAAAATCAGGTTTCTCATTGTTCCAATAATATACTTATAACCGAAAATTTATCAACATCCTAAGAAGATATTGTCGCAACATCCTAAAACAAGCTACGGCACCGAGAGTGAAATAAAAGCAAAGTTAGTGTAGCATTAAATCTATGTTTCTCATTCACAGAAAGGCCAAAGGCTTACTCCAGCGAATTTCTTCTCCACCTTCTGCAGCATTGCCTCCATCTCTGCAACCTGTTAATTCAAATGAAGCATAAAGATTCATATCAAGCAGCTTAATAGCCATCACAGAAGACAGAATTGTTCCTTGGCATAAAAAATCAGGATGAAACCTCGTGCCGGGAATTTCTTTTGTCATATCATCAAAATTTGAACTAACTTCTAGAACTGTTAAAGATAGGATCCCCTTTCAAATCTTCTAAAGTTCGGTTCCTTTGATCATAAAGTTTTAGCAGTTCAGGACCAATGCCTAACATCTCCAAACAAAGCAATGGTTTTCACCTACAAAAAATCACCAGATCCATAGAGAAACCAGCACAGACGTAGAAACCCATTCGAGACACACCAAAAGACATCATAAAGAAGAGATCAAGCAAAGATTCTCTCAAAAAATGACCTAAAAGGAGCACGCAAGCAAGACACCATAAGAGAGTTGAAAGAGCTGCTGTAACCTATTCATCCTTAACCCGCAAGTATTGAACAAGGAGAATTAAAGCTTAAAGCATGTGAAAACCATCAAAGAACATATAATTTGAGATCATAAGCACAAATGGGTTCCCAAGCTCATTAACAGTTTATGAGTTTTGAGGATAGTAAGTAGACGTACAAACCGCAGGAAGCCTTTTGAGATTATGTGGCAGTAGAAATTGCAATCCAACAACAGGTAACAAACCCAACATAGGTTAACAATTAACATTTTGGCACTAGCTATTGGAAAGCTATACTCCTCTTATTCTAAAGTATGTAACAAATCCGTTTTTTTATTTGGGAAATGATCGTTATTAGTACACACTTCTCTTTTAAGAAAATATATAAGTGGACGCATTTTATTGTATCTACTCCTCTACAGTTACTGAAAGAAATAAAAGGAATGAGCATGCCTGATTTTGTACCATTTGGCATAGGGCCATCAATAGCATTGTAAACCCAGTCGATATTATAGCTTTAATGCGGCAAAACTAGTAGAGGACATATGAATGCCACCAGATATTTCCCTCAGACCAATCTAAGAAATTCTAAAAGCGTTTTGATTTCAGGCACAAGGTGTTAAACTGTGCTGAAAAGAACGTTTCTCTGAGTCAAAATTGAAGTTACACCTCTGATATCCTTGGGTTACCTTATTACGCTACACAAGTTGAAAGATTCTAGCAGAAGGACATATGAACGTTGCCATAAGGCACATAGCCCGACATTGGCAAGCAAAGATACAACATGGGTAAATGTTATCGTACTTTTTTTGTACTAAAAGACCAGGTCTTCCTAATAGACTAGTAAAAAGCAGACAAATGGTCCAGCCGTCCAGGGAAGTGTCAAATTCAAGTCTTTTTTCTAGATTTTGGGTACTAGTTGCAAAATGCCATGGAGGTCATAGAACATGCACAACTCCAACATTCTTTGGGTAAGAGGCATATGGCTTTTCCGAGCTAAGACCCATGCGATACTTTACTGTGTATGTTGGGGCCGTAGTCCAGACATGGAGCTCTCAGGAAAACCTGATCTGGTGAAAAAAGGTTGAAAAAGCAGCTTCAAAAAACTACAACATACTGAAAGCATCCACGCTTTTGGGGCCTTTTTGGACATTGGAAAGAGAATGATCTAATATTGTTCAGGAGCAATGCTCCCGATGCAGATATCAGAGCCAATAAAGGTCATACCTTGGTTTGTTACTAGTGTCTTTCTGATTTGCAGTTGGTGCATGATAAACAAAACTGTTCTGTGATGATGATGATACAATGTCAAGCAAAGCCAAATGTTAGATTGACTTATGATTGGAATTTTTCTAACCCTTGATGGATTGGAATTTAGGATGAATTTACAATATGAATGCAGATACCTAACTGACAAGATGGTATAATATCATTCATTAATTGCTAAGGTTATATTGAAGCAAGCAAATGAAGAAAACTTTTACATCTCAGTAAAAGCAGGATCAGATAGATGATACCACTTCTCATCATTCTCAAAGTACTCCAGCTTTGACAATTTCCAGTTAACACTATCTCCTGTACCTGAAACAGATAGAAATTTGTTGGCCTATCACTCAGTCCACATTACCATAAAAGAAAACAATTCATCACTTAACTCTTTTAGAAATTCTCCGATCTGTACCTGCCAACACATCCCACTATGTTCCCAACTACCCATGTTTTTGAGTTTGACAACTCCCAGATAAGTGGAGGGCTAAGGGGCTAGTTCTGAAGGATAAGTGAAAATAATACAAAAATTGCAAAGATGTACTTTAGCATAACTGTAGATGAGCAGCCAGATGGAAAGTAACTACACTATCTTGAGTAAGGCACAAAATAAGAGTCCAAGACTTCACAACTTTTTACACTGACTTATATCCTGGTGCTGCATGAAACCACACAAGAGACCAAGGGTAGCATTTTCCATTTCAAGCAAAAAGGACAAAGTTCTTCAGGCAAGACTCAAGAGCAGATGGTACATTGTATGACCCATCTACAAGCTGTTTAGAATACAAAATAAATGCGTGTGCAGATCGTATTATGGAAGCAGAATAGAATTAAAAAAAAAAAACGCTCGCGTGATAGCACATGAATGTTGACGAGTGAAAGCAAACTGTAACTCATCAACCAATAGTTAAATTAAACAAAATTCACTGTAATTGGTGTTTATGATTATGAGTGAATGTATACTCCAAACTCATGCAACAGAAATCATTCTGATAAGGAATGCGCTGACAGCCTTCCTATAGCCAATGTACAAGTAGAAGTTCAAAACAGAAGTTGTGTAGCAGGATACAACAGAATACACCATTAATTTGTGAAAGGTCATATGGTAAGTGTATACCTAAAAATGACCCAAAAAATCAGAAAATGTTACTTATACTTTTTAACCACAGCGAAACCTCAGCGGCTCTCTATGCCAAAATCAAACAATTATCTTCACGAAGGCCATCAAAACATAAGTACAAATTGCAACTGCATAATCTGCATGTTCATTTCAGACCGTATGAAGCATCACGACAGGAAGTTAAGTAGCACATCATAAGATACTGAAAATCGGAACTAAAGTGGGTATGCTATGTAAGCTTACATGATCACTCACGACTTTCCATATCAGGCAATCCTTGACCTGGTCAGAAGTTTCGATTCTAAAGGCAGCTTCTCAATAACTAAAATGGCCTTGGAAAAACATAATGATCTTCTATCATCACCAAGAGCTTCAGAAGATGACAAACCAACCATCCAGCAGCATAGAACACAGACATAGCTACATCTCATATTGCTTTCACACTGAGATAATTGCATATAACTCACCTCTATATATATGTCTTTGAGCTTCTTGAAGATTCGTGATATTCTGTTTAAATCAGTGGTTATATAAACCAACCTAATTACATAAAATAAGAAGGAAATTAATATAGATGAGAAATTTTTTGAATGAATTAATCAAAGCATCTCTTGTCACCTAATGAGTCCAATGTTCTAAACCAGCTCTCCCATTATCCCTTGTGAGCACCTCAATTGTGAAAAGGGAAAACAAGAAGAGGCAAAATGAATCAGAAAATGTTATATATGTGGATTAAAAGCAACATCAGAACATTTAACAGACTATATCATATGCATCTACACCACATGATGTCTGCTGCTGAAACCTACAGATTTATAGACAAGTATCAGTTTAATATATAATAGATTTGAGAATTACTCTTTTTTTGGACTACCAGCTACGTCATAATTGACAGGTGAGGATCCAAGGTTAGAGAACCCTCGTCGCTCTTTAATGTAAATGATCTCATCCAACAAATTCTCACTCTGTGCAGTTCTCTGTCCTCAGCACTTAAAGTTCTAGAATGCCCAGGCAAAGTAATGTGGAATCTACCCAAATGTTGAGGAAGATCTCAACTTTTTCTGATGTGGAGCATCTCAATGACCGAAGAGCTTTATTTGCATGTCAGAAACCTCCCCTACAGACTATGAGAACATTTTAAATCATTCCTCTTTGAGAAGTAAAAGTCCTCAGAAACTTTTTCTCCTAATTTTAAACTTCCACCACCACTGGTACACTAGAATTTTCTGCAAGCAAGTCAATCAATCAGAGCCTTAATCCCATAATGGGCGTCGGTAACAGAACCAAAAGTGACAACATCATAACTTTATAGAGCTCCTAAAGAAGCCTGTGCAAATTCCTGCAGAAAGCGCTTTATGTGAATATACATTTAAAATGACAGAGAAAAAAAAAACCTTCTTCAATTTTTATATTTTAAACTTGGGGTCAATGTAAAAACAGAATCCACTGAAACACCAAATGGACTATGAATTGCATTATTCATTGTCAGCACAATGAATTTAATTTCAGTGTTGATATTGGCTAGAGAGAAAAATTGGACCAAAAAATTTAAACTTGAAGTCAACCCCAGCACATTTGAATCTGGTGTACATTGCATATGCATCCTATCTTCAGATTGTATATGATATGAAAGTGAGTCCAAGTTATAGAGTACATGTAAAAAAATGGAACTCATGAAACATATAGCCAAACATTAACTCCACTTGACATTTGGAACAATAATACTCAAATGGACTAAAAAGGCGCGACTAACATAAGAACCAAGCTAAGTCAAGCAAGTAGCCAACCTTGGTTTTGGCAGAGTACGACGCCAAAGTTTGGACCGATTAATCCAAAGCAATAAGATTACTTAACTTCGCTACCGCCTCTCTCACATAAAGTTATCAACTTGATGCTAGCCATCTAACCCCAAATCCTAGGAAAATGTTAAACAATTTGAGTCAACTAAGATCAGCATTGCCACCTCAAAGCCTCCTAATACATGTCTATTGTCCCAAAACCACTAAATATATTTAATTGAATGCACATCCTTCATGTCATTCCACTTATTGAAGCATTTTCTGAGCAAACAACTAGTTCAGACACCACCGTAGGTCTCGAATCGCTACGAACTTAACATGCATAGCAGTGATAACACTTTACCAACAAACCAACATTCAATCATAAAAATACACCATTGAAGAACACCCAAATCCACCTACACCAAACATTTGTGCAATTAACTTGTCTTCAACCTATAATCCTCGTATTGAACACATTCCCAAATACAAAACCAATTTGAAGAAAATTAACAAAAAAAAAGATCATATTTTGGAAAAACAATATAAATCAGCTAAAGAAAGAGAAAGTAACTCACTCTTTGGAAGGTGTGCAACACGCTCAGAATCAACTTTCCGTTTGAAGAACATCCCATTTCATGGCAAAAATATGAGGTCACTCTCTTTGACCAAATGCCCTTCAATTTTACGACCCATTTGCTCCAATCTCTGCTTCCCCCATATCTAAACCCCCACAACACAACAAAATAAAAATTCGAAACTTTAATAATCCCCATAAACAAACAAATTAGCTTTAACATTAATTATCCAAAACTTCAATTAAATTTAAATTTTTTGCTTCATTTTTAATGTTGAATTGTTTAGCATTGAATTGAAGTGATGAGAAAGGAGTAACCTGTAATCGGCGAGCTTGTACAGCCGACATCAACAAAGAAAACAAACAGCCAGGAAAAAATGCCATCAGCATCAGATTTAAGTTGAATTCCATCTTCTTCTTTAGCGCCATATGTTTTGTATTTAGTTCACATTAACAGCAGGAGAAAGATGTTGAGGGCAGTTTTATATGTTCCAAGTTTGCTGCATCGGACGCTTATCTATACAGTTGTCTAAATTTTGTCCTACAATGTGGAAATGATTTATGCATCTTGTGCGCATAAAACCAGTCAATGTACAGTGGGGCCCCGCCTGTTCAGCCGAGATTTCAACTTGTTTTTTTTTTTTTTTTTTTTTGCAAATCAAAATGTAAACATATGACAAAATCACACTATGATAGGATATGATTAAAGAACTCAAATATATGACAACACACACATCACATTCACGATTGGTTATTTGAACCCAGGATATGGAAAAATGAAAACAAGATATGACAAAATGTATAATGATAGGATATGATTAAATGAATGTAGATATGACAAACTCTACAAATTCGCGTGAAATAACCTAGATATGGTAAAATATCGAGATATGACTAAACTCGCCACTAATGATTTGTAAAAAAAAATATAATAAAAAAAATACAAAAAGTCAACGGGTCTCACTTGAAATACCAAATCCCCCGGGCCAGCATTTTAAAATGCAGCATGCTCTTGTATCAGACTCGTCCTACAGTAAATCTCAGAACAATATTTCTCGAACGATTGACGTAAATTAAAGAAAAAAAAAGTCACACCTTTTGTGAAAATGTTTAGGAAGAGTATATGTATCTGAAGTGTTGTGGTGATTTCGAGGGTTACCGTTGTGGTGGTTTATCAGAAAGAGATATGGCGAAATGAATTTCCTCTAAAAACTAAAGAAATGAAAACTTTTAATCTAGGCAACATTGTGTTTAGTTAAGAGTAAACTGAATGCTTAGTGAACAATTATACAGTAAAGTTAAATATGAGATCAAATTTATTTATTTGAAAGCAATATCAATAGTTGGACTTATTTAAATGATCGACTCGACATGAATCATTAGTTAATTAAATTATTATTGATAAATGTCTCTCTACATATTTTTAAGAAGTATAACTTAACTATAGTAATTATAATTCAATTAGTTTAAGTATCATAATTCACATGTCAACATTTTGGAACAATTCAAGGCACACAGTCGAGTCGTGACAATACGAGGAATTACTACTTAGACTGACTAGCACTTACTGGGCAAAAATCACTTCCTCACCACTCTCTCTCCTAAACTTTCTCTCTCTTCATCCGAACTTTTTCTCATATACAAACTCTTCCTCACACCAATGCGTCAAAAAAAACACTTTCTCGCTAATCTCTCTCCTACTATTCCTCTCCAATTTTCAGAAATTATTGTTTCTTTTACAGAGTATTATTAAACACTTTTCAGAAATATTTTTCTTTTCAAAAATTATGACAATCATTTGCAAAAATAAATGAAAACTTTTAGATATTGTGACACGATTCATTAGTTACCTTTTTCTTCTCCTCATATTCGCGAAATCTGTTCTTTCAAATAGTATTGAACACTTCTTCCAAAAATTATGTTCTTTTCAGAAAATATGAAAATTCTTTTTCAGAGAATAATTAACTTTCAAACAAAATACAATAATAAGTGCAAACCATTGGTTCAATAGCATCTATTCATTACTTAACTATAACAGGGTCACGTGGAGCTGACATTATGTCTAACTCCCCTTCGATTCGCTATTCTATATGACAGATAATATTAGTTTATTAAAAATTATTGAAATATAGTATTAAAATTCACTATTTTAATTATTTAATTGATTTTGTTCTAAATCTCAACTAATGTACTCCAGTAATAAGTTTATATTCAACCTTCATACAAAAACTTCCACTAACTAATCACTACACCTCCAATATACTCAGCTCCTACGATCCTAGATGCAATATATAAAAGTACAAAGGATAATGTATGTTTACATGTAAATAACAAAAAATATTCGAAAGATACACTACACTATATCATCCTTAATAAGAACAATACAATATCAGGCATACATACTATATAAGTACAACGCTCATCAACTATTGAGGAATGGTCACTCCTTGATTCCTTTTTCCTCAGTTCATTTAATATTGTTTATTATTGGAAACTTATGATAATATCTAAACCTTTTCTATTTTAATATGCTAAAAAACAGTTATATTCATAGAAGTTATTGCTCATTGGCCTTATACGAATCGAACTTACAGCTAATATAAATTAATCACCTCTTCCGATCCTAATGCATCATGAGGTCTCTTCTGTGGCAGATCTATGGTAGAAGTCTCACCTCTGGAAGATACTGGTTCCTAAAGAGCAATGAAAATACTTCCGCAGTTAAATTTTGACAGTCAAAGCTAAATAAAGTTGCATAAAGAATAAGACGTCTTTAGATGCAGAACATAAGCGTGGTCAAATGTTGAACACACCTAGTCAGATGCAGAACATAAGCTTGTGTGTTCTACATCTAAAGATGTCATGTCCCACAAAAATGTTCAAAATGTTCTACGTTCTCATAGTTCTGATAATAAGGGTGGTTCTCATATGAACCTAAATGAGATCCCAAGTTCAAACTGATCTAACCTGATAAGTATAAGGGACGAGTGTACCAAAAAGATCATCTTTTAAATCAGAAGCTTTAATGTTATAGAGAGCATTGTGAAGCCCACGGGAGGCAAGATATTCCTCAGCATTCTTATTCAAAGAATTTCCTTTATATACACTGACAGGAGGGTCAGATATCTATGTCATTAAAAGAATAACAGATTGGATATATTTTATTAAAGACAAAASTATAAGAGAAATTAACAAAAGCTATAGAGACTATGAAAATGGTAATCGTTGTTTATCTCAAAATAATTTGAATTTATCATAGAAGTACAACTACTATGAAAACAAAACTTTGTATAATGAATGTTGAAGGGAAAAGGAATCTTTAAATAAGTAAATAACACTTATAGGGGATTTAAGTGAACTAGGCATTCCAACGGCAAGCACGCCCCATTAACAGCATTGATAATGATTAAACAATTTCCCATTAATCCATCATACAACTTTTTAGAACTGTAAATAACCCCTTAAATCGTAAAGCATAAATCCTGTCCAAAAGGCCATACAGAGTTACACTTGTACCCTAAAAAACCTACTCATTGTGGCAGAGGAGTTGGGATTATCTTATTTAAGGTACATATGCTTTTTGTCAGCTACATTATGCYAAGTATGATGTAGCTTAGGTGCTACCAATATAAACTTTCATCGATTACCCATGGATGAAGTACCCCCGAAAGGCCAAGCTCTTTAACTCTTTTCAGAAACAGGCTAACTGTCACAACTTCCAACTTGCTTTTCACTCTCACAACCACAAGCCCATAACATTAAAATACAGCCTTCACAAAGTGAACCTCAGAATCAAATGCAATTATGCAGTACGACAACCATTGAAATTGAGGACGAAGGAGCTATTAAATTCAGCTTACATTYTGAGTTGGATTGTTCCTAATTATATAGCTACAAAAAGCATTACACTRTCCAAATTATGTAACGAGCATTATTCAGTGTTGTTTTTCTTTTTTGAAAGCTAAGTTTATTATTAATTAAYAYARCAAAGACACACTTGTACTACAACAAACCACACCAAATAAAACACCACAAAACAAACACCACAGAGAATTTTACAAAGCTCAGAAATTCAGTTAACAATACAAAGCTCAAAACTCAACTCAATGAATTTAAAGTGAGAAACAAATTAAACTTAATTCAAGGTTGAATTAATTACCTTAGGGAGAGTGAATTACAACTCCCAAACACTTGTTGGTGTGAGATTTCGGCCAAGAACAAGCCCAAAGAATACTCAACAGCAGAAACAAATCTCACTCCAAAATCGTGCCAAAATACACCCAAAAAATCAGATTTCGAGGTAATTCGAGCTGACAATCAAGCAAATTCGATTTTTTTACACAAAAAAAAATACATTAGATTAAAACCATAATTAAGTGGAAAAAAAAAAAATTAAAAAACCTTACCACAAAGCTTGACCAAACCGAAACCAAAAAAATTGGGTCTCAATCCGAAACCCTAACAGAGGGTAATTGGAGAGTGGCGGCGCAGAGGAGGAGACGGCTTGAGTGGCGGCGCAGAGGAGAGAGGAGGAAAGCAGCAGTGAGTTGCTTGCGGCGCAGATCCAAGGGGAATGGAAAAAAAAAAGAGGCAGCAGGCGGCGACGGTGGTGGCGGACGGCGGCGAGCAGGAAGGAGGAGTTCGAAGAAAGTGAGGGAGGGTTTGGGCTTGAGGGAGTTCGAAGATGTAGAGAGAGAGTTTGAGTGAAAAAATACACAGGCAATGTGCTGGACTGCTGGTAACTGAAAAAATAAAAAAAATAGCGACCGATACTGTCGTGCTAATAGAGACGATTTGGAAATCGGTCGCTATTAGCGACCGATCATCGGTCGCTAAATATATAAAACCAAGTAAGGTTAACCGATTCCCCCTCTCGCCAATTTTGAATTACGCGACCGCTATATCGGTCGCTAATAGCGATTGATTATTAAACGGTCGCTAATTCTGACGACCGTTTTCAGTCGCTGACGATCGCTAATAGCGACCATTTAAAAATCGATCGCTAAAAGCGGTCGCCCGAAGCCAAATTTCTAGTAGTGAATGATTTTTTTACATTTATTTTCGCTTTTAGTTGTATCAAGTGTCATTGTCGATATAGAAAAGTCTATGCCATTTTTTCCTTTATTATTTATTAGATAATTGATCGATATTCACAACAAACACATGAATATGATAAGTGATACTAATCTTTAAATGGTTTTTTCAGCTCCAATTTACATGGAAACCTGAATATGAGGATATGTTAGGTAAAATTATGAAAGAAGCAAAGATCGTCTCAAGGATCTCGTAAACATGGCTTCGAAAGTACCACTCCATAAACGAATACCATGGATGTCAGACAATATCTCGTCGGGAATTGAATCGTTAGAGGGAAGACCCGAGTTCATTAAGCGTTCTGTCAAGGCCAAGAAAAACCTTGCTCGAACCAATCTGAAACTTCCTTTACCAGACCATCGCCAAAGAAGTATTTCACTATGAAGTGGCCGAGCTTTGGTGAGTTGTTAGTCGATGCACGTCTAATTTAATATTTTTGTTCATGTCTATGATATGTTATTAATGAAATATAAAGATTGATAATTACACTTCAAAACATGTTCATATGCACATGCAAGTTTGTTAAATTACATCATTGTCGCATATTGATATACATATATCAACCAACGAATATGATCTGATTGATTTGGTTAATTGTGACAGTCAATTGAGAACAATGGAGTGCTACCACTTTGCAGATGTTTATGAGAAAACTCATAGGCTTCAAATGCCAGATGGAGGAATATGTTGATTGGTGATAGGTAGAAAAGACTATGGTTAGTAATTAATCAAAAAGTTTGTTATTAGTAGTACTTAAAGTTTGTTATTAGTATACATTGCCTAATTCAATAGACTTGGTCCCAAATGACTTTGTTGTGCAATAAATAATTCAAACAAGTTATAGACAAGCTTAAAATGAATGTAATAAGACATGAATGATGTGTGAAAACACAAAATAGTTAGATTTTGTGAGATGTTTAGGAACAAAAATGACCAAAAATGGCCTAATTCAATAGAATTGGTCCAAAATGACTTGTTATGCATAAAAGAATTCAAACAAGTTTCTAAAGAGCTTATATGAATGTAGTAAGACATGAATGATGTGTTAAAAACGAAAATAGGTAGATTTGTGAGATGTTAGGACTAAAGCCAAAAATGCCTTAAAATGGCCTAATTCAATAGCACTTGGTTCATTAAACGACTTTGTTGTGTCATAAATGAATTCAAACAACTCTAAAAAGCTGAATGATTGAAGTAAGACATGATGATGTGTGAAACTACACGAAAATGGTAGATTGTGAGATGTTAGGAGCAAAATGCTAAAAATGCTTAAAATAGCCTAATTCAATGACTTAGTCCAAAAAGACTTTGTTGTGCATAAATAATTCAAACAAGTTCTAAAAAGCTTAAATGAATGTAATAAATCATGAATGATGTTGGAAACACGAAATAGGTAGATTTGTGAGATGTTGGGAAAAAAAATGCCGAAATGGCAATAAAATAGCCTAATTCATAGACTGGTCCAAAATGACTTTATTGTTTATAAATGAATTCAAACAAGTTCTAGAAAGCTTAATGAATGTAGTAAGACATGAATGATGTGTGAAAACATGATAAGGTAGATTAGTGACATGTGGAACAAAAAAGCCAAAAATGGCCAAAAAAAATGGCACTAATTCAATAGACCTGGTCCCAAAATGACTTTGTTTGTGCAAACAAAATTCAAACAAGTTCTACAAAGCTTAAATGAATGTAACAAGACATGAATGATGTGTGAAAACACGAAATAGGTAGAATTGATTCTTGTTTGAAGCAAAAAATGCCAAACATGTCCTAAAATTGCCTAATTCAATAGACTTGGCTCCAAATGACTTGTTGTCTAAATGAAAATCAAACGAGTTTTAAAAACTTAAAATGAAATGTAGTAATACATGAATGATGTGTGAAACACGAAATAGGTATTATTTGGTGAGATGTTAGAACAAAAATTTCAAAAATGGCCTAATTCAATAGACTTCGGTCCCAAAATGACTTTTATTGTGTATAAATGAATTCAAACAAGTTCTAGAAAGCTCATACGAAAGTTTTAAGACATGAATGATGTGTTGGAAAACTCTAAAAGAGGTACGTAGATTTGTGAGATGTTAGGAACAAAATGCCAAAAAATGGCCTAAAAGCTAATTCAATAGCACTTGGTCGCCAAAATGACTTTATTGTGCATAAATGAATTCAAACAAGTTCTAGAAAGCTTAAATGAATGTAATAAGACATGAATGATTTGTGAAAACACGAAATACGTAGATTTGTGAGATGTTAGGAACAAAAATGCCAAAAATGGCCTAATTCAATAGACTTGGTACCAAAATGACTTTATTGTGCATAAATGAATTCAAACAAGTTCTAGAAAGCTTAAATTAATGTACTATGACATGAATGATGTGTGAAAACTCAAAATAGGTAGATTTGTGAGACGTTAGGAACAAAAACGCTGAAAATGGCCCAAAACTAAACTAACGTGTATGTTTTTTGTTCTATACAATTTTATATGTTATTTAAATGAATGAGGTACTTTGTGTAGGATGAATACAAGAGGAAACTAGCCGAGTACACTGATAAAGGAGTCACAAATACAACAGATGAAGTCTTTTTGGAAGTTTGTGGTGGTCGCAAGAAGGGTAAAGTTTATGGGTTAGGTAGCGCATCATCAATGTTTTACAAGTCCGGTACTTCGTCACAGACCAAGAAATCAACTCATGATGCTTTTGTCATCTCCCAACTTAGCTCACAACTTGAAGAATGCAAGAAAATCGTAGAAGAAAGCAAAGAAAGCGAAATTCTTATACAAGCTAAACAAGAGGAACATGAGAAAGAAAAAGGTGAATAGAAGAAAGAGAAAGAAGAGCTTGTAGCTAATATGACAAAGGTGAAGAATGTGAAGAATGAGTTGTTTTAACTAATATTGCAGGAAAGAAGTTTCAATCCTAATAATCCAACGAATGGTGGTGGTGCCCCATAATTGATGGTTCAAGAACGTACAAAGGTAACTGTATAAATTTTTTATGCTAACAAACATAAAAAAAACACTCATGACAGTCATGGGTTGTCTTTGTTGAAAGTCTTTGGATGTATATGTTCACTGTATGGGTTGAAGATCCCTTTTTTTGTATATGAGATAGAGCTCATATTGTAATCGAGAAGTTACTAAGTTGATTAGCCATAGAGCTCATATGGTAGATGTAGTACTTTCAACTTAGTTCATTACCATTTTTATACAAAGAGTAAACTTTGTGAGCTCATTTGTATGAATTATGAGAAACAATTCATTTTCTCGTTTATATTAATCGATCGGTAGGTTTTAATATTATATTGTGACTCGTATATTTGAAAGCTAGTCTCAATAGGTCTTTAATAGTCTCCATTTTATAACATCTCAGTCGCTAAGCATAGCGACCACAACATTAGTCTCATAATCGATATGTTAGTCGCAAAATAGCGACCGCCAAGCTAGTCACTATCACTGAAAAAGTTAGTCGCAAAATAGCGACCGCCATGTTAGTCGCTACCAAAA
>SNQN01004416.1:850-52116 GCA_008642245.1 Bassia scoparia
AATGCAATGTATTGGCAATTCTGTTGGTTTTGGCTACTAGCTTTTAAACAGGTATTAGGTACTACCAAATACACTATCTATTGGTGTTGTGCTCTGAGATATCCTATACTTGTGTCTGTGTCTTTTTTATGAAAAGCAAAAGGGGTAAGAAGGAGCACCTCTTGGAAACACAACAGTTTGATGATCAGTTTATGCAGTACTTATAAGGTAAATAAAATTATTAGAAATAATTTCTTGAAATAATTTTACTTCTATATGTCTGTACTAGATTAGTAAATTTTAAACTAACACATCTACATGTATACCTAGATTAATTGATTATGGAGTTTGCTTGTTTGTCATTCATCAAAAATGGGGAACTATTGTTGAACCTAGTTTGATGAATGAACAACAAAAAGCAAACTGCATGTTGTTATGTATATGATGGTGTTGTTAGATATGTGATTAAAGGAATAAGTTTTTAAAGCCCCCTTTTAATTGCGAAAAGTACAGGATCATCCAGAGTGGAAAGGGAGTTCCTATGGCTTTGAAGATTTGAAGAGTTTTCATTGAAAGAAACTCAGGAGCAGGAACTCGAGTCCCTTAAAGAATCAAGACTCAGATCTACTGGTGAATTCAATCAGGGGATAATAACTTAGGTTTTTTTATTTAAGGTTTATTGTAAATTTTGGCATTAATGTGTGGATGTTTGGCTCAATAAGATAAGATATATTAAACAGGTTTAATAAGTAATTTTATTAATAGATATAAATTAAGTTGGTATTAAAAAGATAAACTTTATGAAATAAATAATCTTAATTAATTAAGTTTTCCTAATAAAATTCTTTTTAAACATATTTACAGTTTATCTGTTAAAGTTAATTTATGAAAAAATGTTTTTATTATCTTATGCATGTTAAACGGATTGAAAAGGTGGAGTTTTGGAAAAATATCTTTAACTGGTTTTGAGAAATTTAAGGAAGCATTACACTTGATGAGCAAGGATCAAATCAGTTGAAAAAATTAGGAACGGCTATAAATGGACTCAAGAACGTGGGAAGTAGACTTGCATGCCAAGTTCCACTAAGGCACTATCTCCTACATAGTAGGAAGTAATGCATAGTGGACATATGCTTAATTCCCACACACAAACTTCATCTATAATACAGAAAAGAATATCCGTTTTAGACACACTTGAGCAAACAAAAGAAATTGAGTCATTCTAACACACAAAGTGCCAAATAAGTTTTAGTTTACAATCGAGTTGTAATTGTTCAAGTAGAGTTGTTACTTGAAGAGACTTTGTGTGTGTATCTCAAAGGGCTTTGGTTGAGAGTTAATCCAGGGAGGCTTGTAAGAGGTGAGCTTGCAAGAGTTGAGTGCTCGATCAATAGAGGGGTTGATTGAGAGGCTTTCAAGTTCGAAAGTAACTTGAAAGAGGTCTTAGATTGTATTAGGTGTTGTATCCAAATAAATCTAAGAAGAAATCCTGCGCGCTATCAGGTCACAGTTTTATCTCTTGACAAGTTGTCAAGGAGAGTTTTTGTATTAGTGAAACTTGCATCTCGTGTTTCTTTGCTTTCTAAGTTTTTATTTCCGCAAAAAGCTTAAGTTCCCTTAAGTTACATTTCACCCCCCTCTTGTAACGTTCAGTAGATCCAACAGAGTGGAAATTTGAAGTTTTTACAAGTGTTAGATTTTTTTAATTGAATTGGTTTGAAGTGGCAATTTATGAGTTGTCTGCTTGTGTTACCTTTGAGCTTGGGCTAATAATTGGATTAATTTAGCACTTCACTGATTTGGATTGAGTTTAGTCCGAAAGTGTTACATATCTAGTGAGAGTTAGGGTGAGCAACTTGTGGTTACTAATGTGAGCTTGTTATACTTGATATGCTTAATTTGGATGTTTAAAGAGAAACTTATCAGGAATTTTTTGTATGATTGTAAAATTAGAAGTTGCTATATCTAGCATGGTTGAGTTGTAAAATCAGTAACTGGTTAGGAATTATAGTATGTTTGGGTTATTTGACATGGCTTTTATATTCTGAATGGTATAGCTCTGAGGATTGGTCGATTGGATCACAAAATTTACTTATGCATCGTTTTTCTTTAAAGATTTCTAGTGCAAATACCTACCTTATGTTGAATCATCATAGTGTGTCATAAAAAAAAAGTGTATACCTTGGAAGTTGATCTCCTCTACTGACCTACATCCCTTTTGGTGAGTTGTGATGAGTTTAACCGTGTTAGTTAGCTAAGATGTTCTGGGTATGAAATCACTGATTTTGGGATCACATTATGATAAACATATGCTTCGGAAGTGTATCACTCAGTGCTCAAAAGGGTTGAGCTGTAAGTATTTTGGTTAATTGATCTGTATCCTTTAGTTTTCCACCATAATAATTTAATACTCAAGTAAAGTTTTCTGAGTTGACTTGTTTTGAAAAGATGATACCATTTGTGCAATGATTTATCATCATCATCATCATCATCATCATCATCATCATCATCATCATCATCATGTTCCTCTCACCTACTATCTTTTCTGGATGCAATTTTCTTGTTAATGTTGGATGAGGGATATGCTTAATTTTCTTTATATATATGTTGGACATMTTGGATGCAATTTTCTAGATATGCTTAATTTGAAAGTTGAAAGAGAAACTTATCAYGAATTTTTTGTATGATTGTAAAATTAGATGTTGCTATATCTAGCATGGTTGAGTTGTAAAATTAGTAACTGGTTAGGAATAATTTTTTTGTGATATTTATTTTCCTTAGATTGATTTCTTTGAATTTTGTTTTTCTAGGTTCGATCTCCTGAGATTTTAATATTATATTGTTGAAGCTTTATGTTCGTTTGATCGTTGAAGAGCAAGAATAGTTGATCGTCGAAGAGCCAAGAATAATAGATGAATTATTAGATTTCTTCTTCCTAATTTCAGTGTATGTTAGGAAAAAGGGAATTTTATGTAAACTAAATTTTTTCTGATATACTATATATTATCTTTATATATATATATATATATATATATATATATATAGAGGAGAGAGAGAGGAGAGATCAGTAAACCACATGTATATGAAAACGTGAAAACTAAAATAATCGGGTACATTTTACATTTTAGGGTACATACAAACAGTAAAGGGTATGCAAGACTTTCACTACTGTTGATGAACAGTACACGCGTACCCTTTAAGCCTTCAATGTACCCCAGATGGAAATACAAGTATATACATAGATTAAATCATGATTGTCATCTCGAAATCCTACGGTCAAGATTAAAAGTTTTAAATTTTCACCTAATGTTGTTTGTTTTCGCATGATCCTATTTCTATATATATTATATAATATATAATTATTATATATATATATATTATATATATATAATATAATAATATATATATATATATATATATATATAGTAAAATAATTATTTGCTGCGGTTAAGGCCAAAAACCACAGCAAATAGTTCATTTGATGCAGGCTCATTTGTTGCCGTTCAATACCGCACCAAATGAGCCCTTATAAATCGCAGCAAATGAGCTTTTTCTACTAGTGGCAGTTGGGATGGTGGAGGCAAAATGAGCTTCTAGTAGGCCATTAGTGAACCCACTTACTCAGTGTATTGTAACTCAAAAAAGAAGGAATTTTCATGGGGTACCCCTGAGATTTATGATATTTCACGTGGTGTCCTCAACATTTTCAAACTTCATGTGGTGCCCCATTTTACCAAAATATTCATAACTAAGGCAAAATGACAATTTCGATTAATTTTTTGGTCTTAAAATTACCAAAATGTCATTCATTTTGTATTTTCAAGTGTTTCACATGATAGCTACACTTATTCATGAAATCTCATTTTTCAACCCTTTTATTTAACCCAAAAAATTCATCAAAATTGTCACTTTCCTTAGTTATGAATTATTTTGGTAAAATGGGTACCACATTAATTTTAAAAATGTTCAGGATACCATGTGAAATACCATAAATCTCAGGGGTAGCCATGAAAAATCCAAAAAAAAATTCTCAAAAATTTCAAAAAAATTCTTAGTTTGTACATAAATAAAGTGTGTTGTAAACTCTAAGCTTTAAGTAAGTTGGGGGAAGTTCTAAAGTGAAAGTGGGAATTTGGGTGAGTTCATTAAGATGAGTGTGTGGTCCACGACATGCTTTGCTTAGAATTTACCACCACAATCCCAAATCGAAGTTTTCCTTACCCTTAACCAAGCCTTGACATTACAGCCAAAATTCCTCTTGATCCTAGGGAGTTGAGTCACAAAGGTGGAGAGGTCGTGAGCCCCCATTCTAGATGTTCTTTAGTGCTAGTGGACGAGCTACATATTATCTCTTCTTTCTTGAGCCTTAGTTATGGCTTTGAGACGCCTCTTGGTTAGGGAGCTTGAGATTGGGGAGGGATGTTTTGGTGAGGAGCGAGTCATGAATAGCCATGGAGTGAAAGGGCCTTAAACGCCCACTATCTCATGAAGTCCTTTTAGGGGATGGAAACTTTCTCAATTCGTTACTTGATTGGAGTTAATYGTCCATTACTTTCTTAGTGCCTCATTACACTAGTTCATGTCTTGACYCTAAATTTTGAAGTATGGATTGGCATAGGGACTTTGTTGTGGGTCAAACTCATAGGAAACCCTCACGAGAATTCACTCGTCCTCTTTGGCGACATTGGGGTTTAAAGGGCTTGTTACTTGTTGCTAAAAGTAATCGTGATTCCTGCGACAGTAAGTATTAGTGTATAGACTTATTGCTTTGTGCGTCTTTGATTTCTAATAAAGTTTCTCTCTTGCTAGTTGGTTCATAAGAAGTAAGGAAGTACCTTGCCTCGAGACGAGCAAAGGACTAGTTGGGGGGAGTTTGATTAGTGGATTTTTAAGCCACTTTTCCTTCTCATTTCACCCTTATAGTGGCTAGTCTTATGTTCGATTCAAGGACTTTTGGGCTTAATTTGCTAAACYTGGGTCTTTGTCCCTTGTTTGTACGATTTAAGAGATTATCCCTTGTTTTCGGGGTTTTCTTGCATGGTTCTCTATTGACGATGTAACAAGCCCCGTTTTCAATTCTTTTTCTACTTGATTGCAGGTGTGGAATGCATTTAGCCATGATCCAAGTCCAAGTAGGAAGGATGGGAAGCATTACAAGGACCTAGATCGAATTGAGGAAGCTTGGAGCAAGGAAGTGTTGCTAGTGTTGAAGTCTGCCATTTGAAGCGGACTTGGTGGACTTCAACACTAGTGGCTATATGCAATAAAAGATAGTTTTATTCATGAAACTATGTGCAATTATGAAACTTTATTACTCATCTTCAATTTATCATTTTCATCTTTATAATGTTTACAACAATAACAATAACTCAACATATACCTACATTATATTTAATATTTTCATCTAGAAGATCGAAATCATCACACTATCATTTCCTTCTTAAAATTCACATAAAACATGCCCCGTATAAATGTGTACGGTACTTACCTTCAATACTTATGGACATTACCATGTTGAAGTAACAGTTTAATATTCCCTCCGTTCCAATTTATTTTTTATATTTCCTTTTTTGGTGTTCCCTTTTATTCTTTACATTTCCTTTTTTACACTTTACTTTTTTACCTATTAATATTATTACTTTACTTCTAAAATTTCTGATATTACCCCTTATTTATTCATCTTTATTCTCAARTTCCCACCCACACTTATCTCCTACACTCATTTTTAATTCACTTTAATTTTACTACGCATCTCTCAAAAAAAATTAAAAAGAATAATACAACTTCTAAGTAATACCAACATATTTTATCCAAATATTAATTTCCCTTAATTGACGTGTAATTTTACAAATGTAAAAGATAAATCGGAACGAAGGGAGTGTTATCCTGTAAAAATTGTTTAGGTCATCACAAAACTCTCTACATTTAAATAGAATAGGGGGTAAACTAGGGTAGTTTGCAACATGTTTAAGTTTAATAGAGTAACATTTAGTAAGGGGATAGGATTTTTTTTGGCAATAGTTAAATCTATTGGGTAGTCACCTTAAAWACTTTTGGACATTACCAAGATGACATAATGGTCTAATATGATTTGCTCCAAAAAAATTTAACACGWTAWGGTACACGGGTSAGTCCTTGCTCAAATTATATGTCAGGAACTGTTCAATGGGGGGCCGGGGAAACAGGAGTATGTGCAGTGTAACGCATCTAATTAAATATATATTTTAAAAAGGCCTTGTGATTTCAATGGTTTATTTTAATTACTATTACAATAAAATCTCATATTGTTCAATTACATAARTTTCATACCTATCGCAATTAAAACTTACATATTTTTCATACCTTACATAATCTTATATCTCTATTATATAAGGGAAGGGGGGAGAAAGATGGTGTCCCCCTCTTAAAAGACTAAATTACTCTTAATGATGTAAAAGTCTTAAATGCCTTTACTTAAAAATATGAAATCTCTTTATTTTTTGTAATTTATATTAATTAAGCAATATAAAAAAGTATATGAATTAATAAAAACTTAATTACATTGACTAATTTATTRCCATAAATAAGAAAATGAAAAGTTTAATTAACTATTATGGTTATTAAATTCGAATAAAAATTTATTAATTACTTTTTAATTACACTGACTAAATTATTCCCATGAATCACTTAATTCTTGAAAATTATTTTGAAAAAAATATTGAATTAAATAGCTAAAAAATTCTTATTCAAACATACATTAATTCCTCATATAATATTATTATATAACTATTCGTATGTAAGTAAWCAGTTGATTAAAACCACACCATATGATTTAAACTCTTTGTCTATAAATTTAATAAAAAGAAAAATACATCAAAAATTTGAAATCATAATAACTCTCTGCGCATAAGTTTTATTTTCACATTGTAAATTAGTTTAATATAAATTTTTAAAATGACCGCACGCATTGCGCGCTTAMAGTGCTAGTCTTAATAGTGTTAACTAGGCACCAAAAAACAAGTAGTAAGATAAAAGTAGGGGTATTAATGAGCRGAGCCGAGCCTCATTTACGCTCGGCTCGAAAGCTCGCAATCAGGCTAAAAATATTATTTTATCATTTTTATTTAGCTTAATAATTATAAAATTAGCCGTATATTATTGATAAGTTTAACAAAAATTGAAAATTCACAGCTATTAACTATGATATGTTCTTAAAATTCATTATATTTCTATAGTTTTAAGGGTTGAAAAAGCTCTAGGCTTGGCTCGAGCTCGAGGATATTCATCACGAGCCTAACTCAAAATACCCAAAGCTCAGCTCGGCTCGGCTAGTTAACACCCGTATATTTTTTTTTTTGGTGCAATCGTTAACACCCCTATATAAGATAAGATTCTTTAATTTTTTTTAGAACTTTTTTAATTAAACTACCAACCTAACATAAACTCCAATTCCTTAAAAAAAATTGCCTCTCCAAACCCCTATGGAAAGAAAAAAAATTGACTGGATTAGGACCTACTCATAAGAGCTTGTTACCAAACTTAGAATTTAAAAAATATTAAAAACATATAAAATTCGAATTTCAAGTCATTAATTATCCCTTATATTGAGCCCACAACAACAAAACCACTCCAACTTCTTATCTTCCCAAACAAGGCAAATCAAAACCCCAAGTTTATCAAAACAAAATCAAACTCCATTTTCCAAAAAAATTATTCAATTGCTAATTCATTTAACGACGCTTAATTTCTCCCCAACTGCTCTTCATTCTCCAAATCAGTTCCTTTCGCGACAATCCATCAGTGTGTAATTGTAAACCAGACTTCACAATTTAGGTTTGTCTACTTAAATCTTCGCAATTCTCAAGTGTTATTATATGTATGCTTCAATTATCATCGTTTCTTCACAATTGTCTTTATTTTTTGCCTTGCAAGTGTTGATCYTCATGGTTAATTGTGTTAAAACTCTAAAGCCATCAAGTTGTATAGTTTGATAAATGTTCGCAATTTWATTGATTAATTGTAAGTTGAATAACTCTAATTAACAAACAAACAGAAATGTCCAATGACGAAGGCAAGGTGCTTGGCTTTTTTTACTGATGAGAGGTGGTTTACGGATTGTGTTCTGAGTTTTGGACTAGTATTACATCCTTGATAATGAATTTTTCTCAGATTTTGTTATTTTGTTTTGAATGTAGTGCGCACCCTTATATATCTAGTGATTTAGTATCTTATGTATTCACTATGGTGTGTTATTTGATATTATTTTCCCATGGAATTTGAGATTTGAAAATTTAGTACTCCGTACTAAGTTGATAACATTAAAAAAAAATGTCCAATGTTACAATACAGGTTTTTTTGCAATTGTATGGAAATGTTTAATTTCAATTAAGGCTATATCTGGGTATCGCTAGGGTTATGTAAAGCTACACTTTTATTTTTTACTTTATTATTTTTTTAAATTTTTTAAKGGTGTAAACGTAAACTCACTGGCTTATTTGCTACTCATGATTTAACTTCGTTTATTTTCTTTCAGTCYTTGTGTTTTTACTTATACACTATGTTTGGATTTGACCATTACAAACTTAGGACATATCATAAGCTTGACATCTGCTTTATCACATACAAGTCATATGACTCTTGACTCATCATTGCTCCCTTAAACGAATTTTCTGTACACTGTTGGATAAATACGACGATAATTTCTMTGTTCACTAGTAGAAAAAAGCTTTTTTTGCTGCGGARAATTAGGGCTCATTTGTTGCGGTTTTGAACCGCAGCAAATGAGCCTGCAGCATGACTATTTGTTGCGGTTATGGCCAAAAACATACATATATATATTATGACTATATAATATGCCTCTTTTTTATTATTATTTGTGGTGTTGTTCCTTTTAAGATGAATGACTAATAAGTAAATAGGATTCAATTGAAAGAGAAAATATTAAATTAAAACAAACTTATATATGTTTACAAACATATATGAAGTATATATATTCAGAAAAAAATTACAGTAAAATTTAATATTACATAAACACTCCTCTTTTTTCCTACAATGCACTGAAATTAGGAAGAATAAATCAAATAATATCATCTACTATTCTTGCTCTTCAACGATCAAAACGAACATAAAGCTGCAACAATTTTAAAAAAATTCTCATGAGATCTAACCCAGAAAAACAAAATTCAAAGAAATCAATCCAAGAAAAACAAATATCACAAAAATGATAATCAGAAATCAAATGGTATGAAAAAAGAGGAAAATCACATGAGATTAAAATCACAAAAATCAAATGTTGAAAGGAATCGAAAATACATCAAAAAACCCAGAAAACAATCAAAAATACATCAGATTCTAAGTGTTATAAAAAAATCAGATTCGAAAACAAACAAAAATCGAACAATAATGAAGAACAAACCCATATCTCGTAAATACAAAAAAAATCAAATATAAACCAGAAAATATTCCAAAATTATAGAAAAAACCAACAAAACGAGTTGGAAAACCAAAGAATAAGCAAAACCCCAGAAAAATAAAAGAAAATACCTGAAGAAGAGTACTAAGATGTAAAGCAAGTAACCGAACTTATTTTGGAAACCAYAATTTTGGAAATKGTCCCMTTTTTGTTGAGCTTATTCTGTAAATATGAGCACCAATACAAAAAATCAAGCTCTAATTGCGCAAAATAAATCATGGAAACACAAAGACACCCAAAAAAAATCGACTAAACAGTGCATTAAACTCGAAATCTTCTTTGTCTGAAATCAAGCAACGAAAATTGAATTGCACCATAACTTGGAATAAATAAGTTATGTCTAATAAAAACTAAACCAACAATTAAGAAAATCACAAAAGAAAATTTTGGAAACCGAAAAAAATCGAACACAAATCGTGAAAAAACCCAGATCTCACAAACATAACACAAAATAAATCAAAAAACACCAGAAAATTCCAGATCTATATATTAGAAAATTAGCAAACCCAAATATTATAATAAAAATCGAAAAAAATGAAAAAAACAACTAGGGGAGGACCGGCGACGACGAAAAGGAGAGGCCCAGTGGRGYTGTTGGTGGGTTTGTAGGGAGGTTGTTGGTAGAGCTCGTCGGTGGTGGGTATGGCCGATTAGTCGGTGAATGACAGTGAATGAGAGGAGAGAGAAGGCCGGAGTGAATGAGATGAAGATCAGAGGAGAGAAATGAGTGTGAAAGAGGGGTTTGAGAGGAGTGAATGAAAGGATAAGAGGAGKGAGAATGAGAATGGGTATGGTATGAGAGGAGAGAAAGTATCTAGGGTTTGTTATTATACATATACTTCGTATAAGCTASCTATAAGGGGCCGGTTTTTGTGTTTGTGTTATTATGCCTAGTCATTTGTTACGGGTGTCCATATAACCTCAACAATTGTAATGGTTTCAATTTTTTCCCTCTAATATGTAATATTTGCAGCGGTTATTTTAAAAACCGCAGCATATAACTCTCAAATGCTGCCGTTTTTATACAACTACAACAAATGAGCCGCATTACATGATGTTTTTTCTACTAGTGTGTATACAATGAAATTCATGCATACAAGTCCCAAGTCATCCTTCACTATCACTTAGGGTGAAAGCAAAAATAAAGTCGGTGAATGAGAGTGAATGAGAGAAGAAAAAACCCGAAGTGAATGGGAGATCAGATGAGAGAGATGAGAGTGATTGANAGAAGAAAAAACCCGAAGTGAATGGGAGATCAGATGAGAGAGATGAGAGTGAATGAGGTGTATGAGAGGAGTGAATGGGAGGATAAGAGGAGAGAGAATMTGAATGGGTATAGACCATATGGTATGAGAGGAGAGAGAGTGTTTAGGGTTTGTCAATTGCCATTATACATATACTCCGTATAAGCTAGCTAAGGGGCCCGTTTTGTGTTTGTGTTATTAGGCCTAGTCATGTGCTGCGGGTGTCCATATAACCGTAACAATTGTAATGCTCTCAATTTTTCCCTTCTAATATGTAATATTTGTTGCGGTTATTTAAAAAACAGCAGCATATAACTCTCAAATGTTGTGGTTTTTATACAACCGCAGCAAATGAGCCGCATTATATGATGTTTTTTCTACTAGTGGTTGGTCTCTGTTTTTCAGAATAGATTAGGCTATCTACAAACTGTTAACCAGGCCAGTAATTTCTCGGATATGCCTGTTGATGTGGGTGGACATATCTTGTGACTAATTAGCATCTCATCAAGTTTATATATTTGCAATGTATCTTAGACAAAGTATGATCGAAAATTTGGATATGTATGATGCAGGTCATGGTTAGGATAAAGCAAGCATGTAGGAAACGTCCTAAAAAGTCTTCTTCTACAACTAGGAAGAAGGCCAAAAACATTCAAGGTRTGGATGAAATACCCTCTCCAAAACTACAAGAGCAGGGATGAAATCTAGAGGGATTAGTGGTCAACCTAGAAAGGCAAYCACTAGCACAGAACCGTCAGATAAAAGATTCAAAACAGTCCTCTACTAATATCTACACAATGAAAAATACAGAGTGAAGAAGGTTTAGTGTGAGCGTGTTGCCAATTTTGAATCATTTGAATCCCAGAATGTTGAGTTTGTTGRTGAATGGTTCAAGTTTRAAAAATAGGATAGCCTGTTAAAATTCGATGAACCAGTATACCCGAACCTAGTACGACTGTTRTATACTCATTTTGATATGGCAAACAGGCAAAAGGGGTAATCCACACTTGGGTCAAGGGAACAAATGTTATGTTGGATGAGGATGTAATAGCGGAGATCTTTGATATCCCTAAAACTAAGGTGCATGATTATCCAGGTCACAAATGGAGTGAGGCAAGATGTCTTGATAGGRTAAGCACCATCAAGTTGGTATTGGGCGACAAAGATACAGATATGGACAAAAATCCAAGTATGACTAAACTACCGATGCCTTCTCGTCTTCTCCAAAATATTCTGGTGCAGACCATCATCATTCGTGGCGGTCGAAAGCGATTCTTAACCTAGTTGGATATCTATATGATGTATTGCACCTTGAAGAAAAAGAAGGTGAACTTGCCAAGAATCATGATTGATCATATGATGGCAACTTATAAGGCAAAAGATGATAGTGTCCTGCCTTAAGGGATGTGGCTGACAAGAGTTTTCCAACACTTTCAAGTTGACATGTCAAATGATGCTGCCCTAAAAAATCAGCATGAACTGATCAGCATCAGGACCAATGAAAACCATTTGGGGTATAAGTATGATAGCAAAGAAGGGAAATGGATTAATGTTCATGGCAATACGGTACCAGCCAATACGGAGAGGCTGCCTATGAAGGATAAAACTGTGCAGGGTGAGGATGATGATTATGATTATGTTGCTAGAAATAWGACCACTGATACGAACTATGTAARAATTACGCCTACAAGTGAAGTAATCATCGAAAGCTTAATTGTCCAAGAGATGCTTAAGAAAATTTATCCAACAATATTTACGGCTGAAGTCATGTAAGATATCAGGAAGAAAGCTACATGTGGAATGAGGTCTCGCTTTACAGCTYTTTCTGAGCCCTCAACTGAAGAAGGTAAATTTCAATCCTTGCACTTTGTAGCAAAATTCTACTATTTTATTGTGCACTGTTACACTGTCTTGTTCTGTTGTGTGGCAGACGATAATGCTGGTGGAAACCATTTTGATAATTCAAATAACGAAGTCGGTGGAGATGATGAGGCTCAARATCATGACTATCGTTCCGGAGAAGAGAACTTCAGTGACTGTTTAACCTAAATTAGTTTTGTTAGAAGGGATTTGGTTTTGTGTTGGTTAATTTTTTTAAACGGTAATTTTCTTTAAAATGTTTGTGTCTTCAACTATGGAAAAATTGTTTTCGCTGGGATTGTAGTATGTTTTTGTGTCACAATTCACTTTTATGATATGTTGAACTTCATTCGCCTTCAAATTGTAGCTTACTACTAATTAATTTGCAAGCATTTGACATATTTTGATTGGATTTGTTATCTTTGTGGACTTATGTTGGTAGGCTATCAATGACTTACAAGTTAGGATATTTTATATTTGATGTCGATACGTGTAAACCAATTTTATTGGTTTTTCTCTATTACTGAAGTAAACAGGGTAGTTATATAAAGAAACATATCAATATTCTTATGTATATAACTGTGCATGTGCATCAGTAAAAAAATATTTTAGAACAACATGGATGATTCATTTCCTAAAAATATGGAACAAACTTAACATGCAGTAGAGGAGAGGTTAGTGGTAGTTTTTTTAATTTTTTTTTCTAAATTGTGTTCCAGGAGGGATATCACAAAATTGCTTGATCAAGGATTTGGAGGCGCGCTACTAGTGAAAAACAATTTTTCATTTATTATATAGGATTTTAAACTAGATTWTCTAACTSCAATTGCACTGGGCATTAAAAATTTATAATATATTTTAGAAACATATCACTTTATAATTAACTCTGAATCGAAAAATAAAGCTTTTTTATCGGGGAGAAAACGGTAGAAGATTAACACAATCAAGCATTACATCAGGAATGCATATGGTTATCCAATAGTAAACAGTTGTCACCTAATCGTTGATATGGTCATGTCCATTCTAACTTTTGGTCACGTCTAGTAAGTGAAATGCTTGAATGGATGGACGAATGGAAATTCCATTAACATTGCTATTAAATGCATCAAATTAATTAACCTAATATGAAAACCCAATTCAATAAGAAGATGTTTAAAATTAACTAAATAAAATTACAAAATTGAAAATGCTAGAATTTCCCCCTAAAAAGAGAAAAAAAACCTAAAGCTTAAACCATGTAAAACCCTTATAAGTGTAAGGTAAAACCATCGAAGCAAAACTAATGAGGGAACAACTAAATACGTTAAATGAGAGAAACAACTAAATACATTAAAAATGAGCTTTGGGCACCCAAACAAAGACGGTTGGCTTCCCATTGAAATTGAGTTTCTTCATAACTCTTTGTTGCTTCCCATGCACAACCACGTGAATATGGTCGAGGCACATATTTCTTGAGCATGTCGACGATCCCTCCACTGTTGTCTGACAAAGAAGGGTCAACCGGTTTCGATGTGTCACTAGACTTCTTGTTTTTGGAAGCTCCTTTATCATTCTTGTTTTTAGATCTATCCTTTGCACCTATTGTGTTTTCATCTTTCCTCTTTTTCATATTTGCAGTTCCATTGTTAGTTTTGGCCATCTCTAAAATCAGCTTCGCAAACTTATCTTTCAACCACAATGACATGTCATAATTAATTGCCGCCTTTCTGCACATTTTGTTGCTCAATCCATATAAGAATGCAAACTTTCTAATAATCACTGTCTCATCATGTGCATTGGAGGATTCGATCTGTTAGTTTTGATCTGAACACTCTTCCTTTGCCCGGATTGTCCACCTTCTCAGTATGCAGCCTTTAGGTATTTCAAACTTCATGACAGAGAACGTGTAACGGCAAGGATATCCAATGTTCTCCAATGTCATGCAGCAGCAAAACATCTTTTAAAGGTTCTTGTTGTAGTCAACAATATAATCAGAGTTCTCAATCTCATAGTCATTTAACCAGTAACACTTAGTCGGGCAATTGCAATGGTTCTTGTCCTCTTCTYACCTCATAACAATGTGCCTTGATTCATACTRCGTCTTCTTGCACAACATTCTGAAAGATGCCCTTGTATATGTACGTATCGCATGGGTTTTGACTCCAGACAAGACCCCTTCAACAACAGAATGTGTATGTGAAGTTAAGTAGTCATCCTTGTCATCAACAAAGCGGATACGCATAAGGACTTGGTCGTACAACTCCACAAATTTGTACAACAAGATCTTTTGAGTCAATACTGTCTTTAAGGTGCTATTCGTTGACTCACACCTCTATGTACTTCTCATTCTTACACATCAGCACAGAATACTAAWTTTATCAGGACACCTCAATATGACATTAAGGTCATATCCTAACTAGTAAAGGGCAAAGTTAAGTATGATCAATCACAATCAGGTGATAACCTAACATGAGTTTTCTACTAAACCATATCAAGAATTGGACAGACACAAAASTCTTTGCAATAGAAAGGCAATAAAAAAAATTTAGGCAATGTCCTTAAACAAATTTCTGTCATACATACATTCAACAGTGCTAGAGTATGTATGAAATCGTTAACTTACCAACAAAAAAATAACCCTGGATAAAACATTCTGCCCACTTTTCTTTGTCCTACCTTGTACAAGTTTATAGCCCATTGTTCCTTTTGTACTTTATGGTGTGACACTAGCTATTCCCATGTTTCCTCCAAAACTTCAAGAGTTCGACAATGATACAAACATTTCATAAACCCACTGCAAAAACTCTTGCTGTTACTGTTGACTTTTACCTTTATCATCAGATGCCATAAACATAGCCTATGCCTTGCACCTAGGAATACTGCCTTGATAGCAATGGTCATGGCCTTATCCCTATTAGTGACGACAGTGTAGGGGACAATGTTGTCACCCGCTTCAAGCAGCTGCTCTAAGACCCATCTATAGGTACCCTCATTTTCATTTGTGATCAATGCAATAGCAAATGGAATTGTCTTCCTGTGATGGTTGACACCAACAATCACTGCACGACAAATGGCTTTTTGTAAGCATTTACTTTATATATAGTGTCAAAAGCAATTACTCTTCCGAAGGCCTTGTTATCATCCTGGCATCTGCTATCACACCAAAATAACTTATTTATCCCATTAACTTGATCCCGAGTATGGCGCATGAAGAATCCTGGATTTGAGGATTGTCTATCTAACAGATTCGCCATGACAGCTTCGATGTCACTATCTTTTATTTCCTCCTTAATTTTTTCGTATGTGTTATACATATCTATGGCTAAGGACCTACCATGATGTGGATCACCACCAGCCTCTTGTATAGAATTCCTCATAGCTATGCATGGAGAAACTTTAGAATTAATAAGAGACTTAATTCTTAACTTATCTGCAACCGTAACCTCTCTGTGGCTCCTACAAAACTATAATTTTTTGTTAAAGTAAAAGGAAGTCTAATAATAAATCCATAGAGACTCTAATTAAATTGTCACTCTATATCAAAGACACATTACCTGACGAATGCAACTTGGTTTATAGGTACAAGGTTGTGATTATGCTTTTCAAAGAAATCCTTCACATTCCACTTTCCATTTGTTTCGTTGAACTTAAAGTAAATTTTTGCTTCACACCCACATCTTGTCAGTTCTCTATGTCTATAATGCCTCTATGGTCTGAGAAGGTGCTTCTGTTCATGGAAGCCTCGCCTATTGCACCATAGAGTTTGTGATGTAGGGAGTCCATTGACACTGTTGTATGTTGTTACCTTTCGACGAATCCCAAAACCTTTGACCTTCGCATACTTCTTGTAAAATTTAATACACATTTCTAATGAAGATATGTTCAGTTTTTTCATGACATCTACGGTGAAGTCTTCAAGGTTTTTGTCGATTTGATCCCATATCTCTAGATCAAAAAAATGATCTTCTATTTCGCCGATCTCGAAATCATATGCTATGACATTGTCTTCATATGAACTTGACTCAGTGTCTTTATATGAACCTGACTCATCATCGTTGGCTACTTTTAACGCAGTTTCTCCTCGATCATTAACATCTGAATTAACATTCAGGTTGTCCATCTTTTCACACATCTACATCGGCATATAATGCAAGTTCAATATATATGAGATGAGTTACATTCTATATTTGTGAAAATAACGCTGATGTGTTATGAACATACCTCAATAGTTCCATTTATAGTCTCTTCTACCTCATTTTCGCCAACGATTYCTTGTTGTGGTACTTCTTTTGCCGCATTTTAAACCATAACATACTCGATAATGGATTTCTCCATCCCTATCAAGGTTTCTCATACATGAAAAACAGTTAAGTAAACTAAACTGTTAGTGTTGCCAATGATGTTGTGCCGCCAAAGAATTGAACATCTTTGATACTAAATCAAGGTTCATGAATAGATAATTTTGTGGTATTAGATTTTTCAGCCATACAACTTTAATCTTGTAAGTAGTAACCTATAACTTATATGTTGTACTATGAACTCCTCTACTTTAGTTAAAAATTTTGATTGCATAAGACAGTCCAACTAAATAAGAAATTTAAAAATCTAAACAACAAACTATTGACTAAATTTAATGCATTGTTGATGACTAACTTAATTGACAAACAAACACATTGGTATAATCTATTAAAACATGGAGTAATCACATAACTTTGAAGTTTGGTCAATGCAACATACCTGCTTGAATAACACCAAATGTGTTACCGTAGTGGTTTTTGTCTTCGAGTTTCAATAAATTTCTCCCATTGTGATCTCTAAAAAGGAAGGAAAAAAACTATATTTATAACTGTTCCATAAAAATATTATTTATATATCGATTTCTACCAAAGCAGGTAGTGTTCATCAATATTTTAGGATGAACACTGCTAGTTGCACGTTTGAAATGGCAGGTAGTGCTCACTAATATTTTATGATGGAAACTATTACCTGCGACTTTGAAAGTAACCAATCTATTTACAGTTTTTTTTAAATAATCTATTTAAATTTTTTGATAGATGATACCGTAAAACATTAATTCAATTATTTTATTTATTTTTAAATATTTTAATTAGAAAAAGTAAGCTGCAATAATTTTATGAAAACACTATTCAAATCATAGGGATTAAAATTAGGAATTCAATTTTTTTTCTGAAAAGAGGAATTCATCCGATTAGATGTAATTTATTGCCCACTTCAAAAATTCTTTAATGGTCATTTTTAAACTGACCACCAAAGTAAGAGAAAGTCAAATAAATTTTGATCCACTTTTTTTTTTGGGCATATCCTTAAGGTTTTAAAGTCATAACCTAAAATAGTGGGATTGTTATTGGACTTTTTTAATTCATGTTTTTTATTAAAAGAAAATTAAAAGTAACATAAAATAAAATTATTATTTTGTAGAAAAAAGATTAAATCAATATATAATAAATATAATTCAATGTACAAATTAAAATTTGCATTCAAGATAAATTAGTATTTGATTTTTTAACGCAACAGTAATACATGTCATGTTATATACTCCCTCCGTTCCACTAATTTCGTGCCACTTTCCTCATTTGGACGTTCCACTAAATTTGTGTCACTTCTACTTTATATTACTTTAGGAAAGTGTTTATAATATTTTAATATGTGGGGTCCCATTACGTGGAACCCACTTTCTCACRCGACCCATTTTAATTATATTTTCTCTCTCCAATCAATCTTGCTTTTTACCCCACTTGCACATTATTATAATATTTTCCATATTTTGGACATAAATAGTGACCGGCACATTTTTGGTGGAACGGAGGGAGTATGTGTGTAGCATTTTTATTCTTAAAAGWTGTTAATTAGCTGCACTATTTTCAGCTTTTTGAACATCAGATTTCCCTCTTTTCTATTTCTTGATATCCTCTTTTTAAAACTTAAATGACTTCCAACGATACAAATATAACAATAAAAAAGGTAAATATAAATTAAACCTAAATTACCTAGATCGAGTAAAAATGTAAACTAATGAAAATGACAAATCCAAAGCACAAGATATCTACGGGATACTCAATCTATTTCTTTTGATTTACGGAGTAATCATTATACGGAGTATCACAACGCTAATATTAAAAAATAAATTTATTATCTTCTATTGATATTTCTAAAGTCATTTTATGATGTTAGGATTCAACTTCTGTTGAATATACGCATTAATATATGTGCTTGATACTTTATAGGTGTGTACACCAATATGACAATATGTCATTAAATATAGGAAAAATTATGAAAAACCACCTAATAAGTACACTTTTTTTCGAGAAAACCACTTAATATACAATTTTTTTTAAAATAACCACCTACTAAGACACTTTTTTATAAAACACCACCACTTAATGAAGGAGTTAAAATTTCCTTCAATGCCTCCGTTAAGTGGTGGTGTTTRGCAAAAAWATTGTCTTATTAGGTGGTTTTTTAAACAAAAAAAAACACTTATTAGGAAACCCCCGGCCCTTAACAGAATAGTTAACGGAATTAAGGCTCTTCCATTAAGTGGTGGTATTTTGAAAAAAAAGTGTCTTATTAGCTGGTTATTTTAAAAAGTTTGTATATTAGGTAGTTTTACGAAAAATGTGTGTGTATTAGGTGGTTATTAACAATGTTTCCTTAAATCTACTACGGAGTACATCATCATGACACTTATAAAGAATTCGTTAATAGTTGTATAAGAATTATTTATTGTGTAATTTAAAATTATTTCTATGTTTTAAATTGTTCGGGGTAAAAAGTCTAAATCCGAAAAAAAAAACTATTTAATAATAATTCTTTTTATGTTCAATCCATTCGTGAGGCAATCGAAAGACATGTTATTTTTCATTAGAGGTTTTCAAAGTCTAAATCTGAAAAAAGATGATAGAAAATTTGGAAAATACCTTTATAATTATGTTTGGATACAACCACAATAAGTTATGGTCATGTCTAAATAGTTTTAAAAAGTGCTAAAATTCGCTTGACTTTCAACTATTTTGATGGTCTTTTATACTTAAAGCCAACAAAAAGAAAATCTTTTAGTAAAATCTTATTATTAATGTTCACACTTTAGGTAAYTACCTTAATTATTTTTTGACATTACCTAAATTTGAAAATGGTTGAATACGAATATGTCTGGCAAGTCACGAATATGTATGTGATATATGGTAACAAATAACAACTTAAAGTAGTACCTATGACGGTCATGACCTTAATAATATTTCATCATTACCGAGTAAAAAAAAGGTTGAAAATATCAGATTTTTGATATTTTTAGTCACCTAATATCAAAAATCTGATATAAGATGACAACTTAAACTTCTACCGACCGTTTTATAAATATGATTAATTGTCAAGTAATTAACAAAAGGGACATTAAAAARTATTTAAATTGACAATCCATATAGTCTATAGATAAAAAAATTACTCGTAAAAAACAATGAAAATTAAATTACTCGTCCAAAAAAATGTAAARAAAATTAAACGAAAAGGTGGAAAATAAGGGCTATTCGGTGAGTGTGGGTGGGAAGTGGGGAGTGGGGAGTGCATGACAATTGGTATCAACGCAGACTTACACAGGTCACACTTGAATATTGTTTAAACATTACCAATTAAACACATAAAAAAAGTTTAATATCACTGACTTTCTGATAATTGGTAACACAGCTTAAACTAATGCTTATATATATATATATATATAATATTATAATTATATATAATATATATATATATATATCTCATAATAATTTTAACATAATATATATCAGTATACTTATATATCCTATATAATATCCTACTTAACATAATAAAAAGAAGTAAATGCAACTTATCACCAGACTTCACCGCCTTAGAAACGCACTCTAATCAAAATCGAATCAAAATGCGAAAAAATCAAAGAAAAACCCTAAACAGATGTCGAAAACGGAGAGAGAAATGGCGGATAATTAAACTAAAATTTGATTTAATGAAAGTGAATTTGAAAGATCTAACCTGAGAAGAAAGCTTGCCAGGAAAACGCGAGGAAGACGAAAGCGTGGAGTATGAGAGAAGAGAGAGAATGAGATGTAGAGGAGAGAGAATTGGAAGCGAAAGGGCTGAGTGTGTTGTGCAATAGATAGTATGGTTAACCCGCAACCTTTTCAGTCGAAATTTATTAAAAAAAAAGAAATTAGAGTTAAAAGCTGCGGTTGTCTAAAAAAACCGRAGCTTGTGTTTTACTCCGATTTTTTTTGCTACTTTAGTTTAAAGGCTGCGGTCATTCGAAAAATCACAGCTTTTGACTCTTTAAAGCTACGATTTTTTCATAACCGCAGCTTTTGACGTTTTTTCWACTAGTGTTTTGATATATTTTTAWAAAAAGGTTTTTGGGGTCATCGTGGGTTTATAACATCYTGGGTTTTTAATACACCTAAAAATACTTAACTGTAAAATATTTAAAAAGAAGTTATTTGATTTAAAAGGAAAAAATAGGGGATGATAAAGTTGCAAACCATTAAAAATAAAAAATATTCAAATAAATTGAATTCAAATTTATTGTTCAAATCAAGTCATTTTGTTTGTGGTTCGCATTTTAAACCATTGTCATACCAAATGTCACAAACWRAATGTACTAATTGTTATTAAACCATTACTTTATCTTGGTAATGTCTATAACATATTACGGTGACTACCCAAAACATTTATGAAATATTTACTTTTCGTCTCTATCCCTCTTTGTACGTAGTTATGACCATTGCTCATCACCATTTTATTTTATAAGGCCACCATAAAATCAATATTCAACTTTTGTTGTACTATTGACAGGCAAATCACAAATAAAATAATCTCTTGTAATGACAGATTRATGGCACAACCAACTATCTGGATGTGTCCAAAAACCTTTAGYTCACGACCTGAAATAATAGAAATATTTCTTCATCGTCCCTATCAACTGTCGTCTGTAATTTCAACTATTGCTCATCACCATGTTTCCAGTTGATAAGCCATCCACAAAATCAAATATTAAATTAGAAACTCGGTAATATGTTTAGTCAAAATCAAATCCACACAGTCAACWACTTAAAATCAAAATTCACGCAATAATTTTAATGAATAAAAGAAACACCATTAATGAACAATGCTAATGGGTGACCAAAGTGATAATGTCCATTTTTAGTATAAATGGTATATAACGACGGTATATTAGAATATGAGAAGAAAACGCCTAAATAATAAGCAATCAGGTAGTTTAACAAATGCAATACAATCGACCATTCAAGAAATACTACACGTAGAATATGAAATAAGGGAAGGGGGAAGGTGTGGTGGAGTCCCCTTGAAAATACCATTCTACCCCTCTTTCCTTTGTAAATAACAAGCATGCCATTAATGATAAAGAGTCAAAACATTCCAAAATAAAGTCATCTAAAAAAAAGGCAACAATCAATAAATAAAATTGTTCATCAATTCAATGGTCAAAKAAAACCAATTAAAAAGTGCAATTACTTTAATCAACAAATTAGGAAATTATTTATGTTCAAAAAAAGTATTTAGTATACAGTTAAACTCTATGAAAATTTGATGTTACATATATAAATACATATGAACAATTGCAAATAGCATACAATAAAATTATGAAAAAAACAATTACGTGCACCACAAATTACTTCTTATAAATTACAATTTAAAAAAATCAATTTTTAGATTSACATTATCTTCCATTGACAATAATTTGCAGGTAAATTTGTCCACAACTCCCACTAAAAAGGCGACCTTTGCGAATAACTGCCATCAATAAAAAAATTTGTCCACAACAGCCACAAATCCCCTTTTCTTTGTTGACTACTGCCAAAGGGTGTTTAACAACCTCCAAAAGGTGTTTGACCACTGCCAAAAGGGTGTTTCCAAGCATTGTRCGGCCAAAGGGCATTGCCAAACGGTGTTTCCGGCGTTGATGGAGGTGTGGTTGAGGAAGGAGGAGGGTGAAAATAGGGTGTGGTTGAGCTTCGGTGGCCGGTCAACACCAGAAATAGCCTTTGGCAATGTTCAAACACCCTTTGACGGTGGTCAAACACCATTTAGCAGTGGTCAACAAAGAAAAAAGGGATTTGTGGTTGTTGTGGACAAAATTTTTTAATGATGGCAGTTATTCGCAAAAGTCGCCCTTTTAGTGGGAGTTGTGGACAAATTTTCRTAATTTGCATCAAACATCGAAATAAAAAAAAGGTACATGCACATTTAATAAWTCATTCTTGCAAGTATATTAAGGTAGGATTATATGTTCAATATATACTAAAAAATTATTTAATGTTATTTGAAATAAAACGTATTTTAAATATTGGATCTCCGTTGAAAAGAGAGTATAATTTCAATAAATTAAATACACGAGATTATATTTACAGAAAAAGACCATATTTTTGAAATATTTTGAAATTTTCGATTAAAGAGGATTACTCAATGAGTACATAAATTAAATTAGATATAATCAAACTAAGAAAATATATAATGGGAGTATAGACAATGATAAGTTTAAAATACAGCATGCATCACGTGCATTTAAGACTATCATTAATAGATCAATGACTAAATGTACAATACATTGAAACTAGACACTAAATAATTAATGATGTTATTTATAAGTGAATCAAACTATACACAATGCAATAATGAATCTAAACACTAATTGTAATAAAACCGTTAAATTAATAATTCGTGCAATACACTATATAAACCACAATTCTCCATCCCAAAACACTCAAGAACACAATCTCTTTCTACTATATTTATGTTTGTATCATCGTTTTGTTTGTTTGTTTGTTTGTTTGTTTGTTTTCCCTTATAAATGAGCCACAAGGGCAGTAAATATTGGAAATTAAAAATGGATATTTTCTATTGTGCATAAAGTTCTTTACGGAGTATCTTGATTACTAAGCTAATGCCTCGATCATCGGTATTATGTAGTCCGTACGTATTTTAAATATATATCTATGATGAGCATATATTAATCTAAATGTATTACTCCATATTAAATTTACTTATCCATGCATGCATCGCGTACACAAAATACTAATATGAAATACTATAATACCAATGAAATACTCTAAAATAAAATAAATACGGAATATATGACTTTGTAAATGAGAAACATGACTGTGTAAATGGGAAACTGCTTATATGGGTATGTTAAGGATAAACAATCCAAGTCCCACATTGAAGAAATAGGGAGTTGAAGAGCTCCTTATTATGGTTAGTTCACCACACTAGTATGAGGCATTTTGGGATGTACCCATAAAACAAATCCGTGAGGGCTTGGCCGGCCCAAAGTGGACAATATCATAGTAGTGTGTGCGTGAACGTTTGACGGCAGCCCAACAATTGATACCAGAGCGGGATCTACGATCCGAGAAGATGAACATTATAACTATGAATATTGAGAAATTTACGGGTAGGTATTCTTTTGGACTATGGTAGATTAAGATGCGAGTCTTGTTGAAACAACACAGTATTTGAAAACCTTTGGTCGAAAAATCGAAYGATTCAACTGGCTTGAGCGCAGCGGAATTAGAGGCGATGGAGGAGASGGCTCACTCCACCATATTATTGTGTTTGGCAGATGATGTGATCACAGAAGTGTCCGATGTGGATTCGGCTTTGGTTTTGTGGTCAAAATTGGAGAGTCTTTACATGAAGAAGTCTCTCACTAACAAGTTGTTATTGAAACAACGATTGTTTTCTCTGCGAATGCAGTCATGTACGCCTTTAAGGGATCTTTTAAACAAACTTAATACTATTTTACTTGATTTGCATAATTTAGATGTTAAGATTGAAGATGAGGATGCTGCTTTGATTTTGTTGGTTTAATTTCTTTGACTGCGTCTTATGAAAATTTTGTTGAGTCGTTTGTGGTGGGTAAAGAAACTGTGACACTAGAAGAAGTAATATCTACATTTTATTCTAGAGAGTTGRGCCATAAGGCGGCAACGAATGAAAGTGGTATAGATTCAGGGGTTGGATTAACTATTAGTAATTCGGCCAGTGAAAATAGTTTTAACTCTGAGAAGAATAAAAATTCGAAGAGTAGGGGTAATAAAACTAAGAATATATGCCACTATTATAAAGAARCCGGTCATTGGAAAAATAAATGTCCTAAAAATCCCAGGAATAGTTCCGATGCTAACATTGCACAACAGAATTCAGAATAGGATTCAAAGGAGGATTTGGCCTTAACTGATAGTGGTGCTAGTCACTCTACGGATCGTTGGGTGTTGGATTTTGGTTGTATTTTTCATATGTGTCCTAATCGTGAATGGTTTACCACTTATGAGTCCTTTGATGGTGGTGATGTTATTTATGGGTACTAATGCTGCATGTAAGGTTGTGGGTAAAGGTTCCATCAAACTTAGGACCGCGGAAAGGAGAGTACGTGTTTTGATGAATGTTAGACATGTTCCTCAATTGAAGAAGAATTTGATATCTCTTGGTACTCTTGACAAGGAGGGTTGCACTCTCTCAGGTTTAGGTGGGGAATTGTGTGTTTTGAGGAGTTCGAAGATAGTACTTAAGGGTACTAGATTGGTTACTTTGTATTATGTGCATGGTATCGTTCTAATTGGTACTGCAAGTGTAGAGTCCACGGGTGCAGGTGATGGTCAAAACTGTTGTGTAGAGGAGTCGGTCACTTATGCGTTGCATGTTGCTGATGATATTGAAACATTTGGTTTAGCCTCTGACACGGAAACAATTTTGAATGATCAGTCAGATCGTTCGTGGATGCTATGGGTGAGGAGATGGAGTCTCTTCGCAAGAATAAGACAGGTGAACTTGAGAAAGTGCCACGAGGTCGCAAGGCGACTAGTTGCAAGAGAGTTTTGAGGTGGTACGATCGATTTGACAACTTTGAGGTGGAGCATGGAAGCAACGGGAGTCCTAATACTTATTACGTTTATCGTAGCAAGGTGGAGGATTTCTTACATATATACTTCCTCCGTAACGAATTAATAGAAACTTTGGTTTGGGCACGCTTTTCAAGGAAGAGATTTAAGGGGGTAAAGAAGCAAATTAGGTAAAATAATTTTAACACAAACAAGAATAATATTATATGTTACTAGTCTTAAAATTATTTTACCTAATTTGCTTGTTTACACCCTTAAATCTCTTCCTTAAAAAGCGTGCCCAAACTAAAGTTTCTATTAATTCGTTACGGAGGAAGTATGTATTTTGTTGTGTTGTTGACGTGTTTATCGCAGCTCAGAAGATGTCGAATGCTCGGAGAAAGTTCGTGTCTTGTGTTTGCATTGCTAGTGCGATATTTGTTTTGGTTTGCACTAGATTTGTTATTGTACATGTTGTGATCTTGATTGCTATTGGTAGGTTCTTGTCTCAACCTAGAAGGAAGCATCGACGGTTTGTTGGGCGATCTGTTCGTTATTTGGTTGGAACGGCAGTTGTTAGTCTCATTTATGGGAATGAGAATTTGTGGTTGGTGTTTGGCTATTTTGGTTCTGATTTTGCAAGTGATTTTGATACTAGAAGGCTTGTGACAGCTTTGGTATATATTCTTGGTTGTATATGGTTGCGGAGTATTGCTAGTGGTTTGGGCGTTCATGTTGATCGTGGTTCAATCATTGGAGATAATATGAATGCGATTTGTCTTGTAATTGACCAGTTTTGTATTGATATGACTAAACACATTAGTGTTCGTTTCCATTTGGCTTTGGTTCACAAGTTCTTTTGTTGCTTGAACTTGTTGAACACTTTTGTTCGTATTTAAGACCCTTATGGGTTGTGCCTCAAGGTGGAGGCAATCCCTGCCCCGGGATTTGGTGGGCATTTGTAGATTGGATTTGTTGTTTGTTTGGGTCTTTGCATGTATAGGTGAATACAAGTCAAGGTGGAGATTTGTGGTGATTTGGGTTGTGACTTGTATTACCACATTTCACATTTGTTTTGGTTGGTTTGGTTCGTTGTCGTTTGTTTGGTGTTTGGTCTTGGCGTGTGTTGATAAATACAAGTCAAGGTGGAGAATTGTTGGATATTTGTGCTTTTGTTTTGTGACTTGTATTTTATTTGTGAGTTGATAAAGCATGTGGGGTTGACTACTTGAGTTCGATACCGCGGAAGGCTTGCAATTTAAGAAGCCAAACTGCGTTAGTGTCGCGATCTTTGCTGTGATTTACGAAGTACACTGCTATGTCTTCCTTGGGCTTCACGTATTGCACTTGAATTGGGCCCCGAGCAATTTGACTTCGTGATTTGTTAGTTGCTAGGTTGCTGAGGCTTTGTTATTGATACAAGTATATATACTCATATCCTTTCGATTATCATCATCATTATTTTAGGGTTAATTCCTTATTATAGTGTGTAATTTGTTATTCAAGTCACTTTTGTGAGGAAAACATATTGAGAGCGTTTGTGAGTTAATTCTTGGAAGAATTATCATTCACTCAATTGTATTCCCTTTGATTTTTCATAATAAACATATTCGTACCGGCCGCATTGATAGTGAACCTCGTTAAATCTTTTTGTGTTATTTGTYTTATCTTATTTGTTTGTTATTGTAATTTGTTCGATTTCGACGCTTCCGTCGCAACAGGTTAGATGGAGGGCTGAGATTGTTTTGACTTTGGTTGACTTCGATGGTGGTTTTCGCCACATACCACGAAAGAAAAATCCATTTCACTTATAATTTGTGTGTTCTTTGTGTATTCTGTTTGGCTTACTATTGATGTATAATTCGGTAGTTCTTTTGGCAATTTGGCCGTGTGACTATTTGGGTTGATCGTCTTGTGTGTGTAACAATTCCAACGTAAACCGTAAACAACGGAAACTTGTGATTAATACAAGAACACTAATCATCCTCTTTATGCACTAAACAGGTTGAGGAGTGCAAAATTCTTTGTACTGTAATAGAATGGATAATATAAAATCGGGACAAAATTGATCAACTGGGTATTAGGAGCAGTGAGTTAGATTCATTCAATCAATCTTAGAACCTAAGAATTAGTATTATTGTTGCTATCTTGTAATGTAGAATCACTTTCACTTGTGTCATCTTTACTGATATCTAAAACATCTTCAGCTTTCTTTTCACTTTGAATTCTCTCCAAAATTTCCAACACTTCTTCCATTGAAGGCCTTGCTTCACTAGTAGCTTGAAGGCATTGAAAAGTGAGCTCAGCCACTCCAATCACTTGTTCCCTCACCTTAGTATCTTGTCCTTCAAACTTGAGGCTAGGATCGAAAAACTCGGTCCAAGCGCACTTGCCAATCTTGTTGATAGCCAAACTAGACAAGTTTATCTCCTGTCGTTTTCTAGTAATATCCACTGCTGGTTTAGCTGATAGAAGCTCGGCTAAAACCACCCCGAAACTGTAAACATCACTCTTGTTAGTTAATTGATAACACTGATGATACTCAGGGTCGACGTAACCAGGGCTTCCTTGTGGTGTGGTTGATACATGGGACACGTCCAAGGGGAAGAGTCGCGAAAGACCAAAGTCTGCAACTTTAACTGAGTACTCACTGTTAAGAAGGATATTCTTGGTTTTAACATCGCGATGGATGATGTCTGATGCATGAAGGTATACTATAGCTGTCGCGGTTTCTATGGCAATTCTTAGTCGATTAGGCCAAGAAAGTGTCCTTTGATTCCCCTGCTGTCCATATAAGTGGTCTGCAACCGTGCCATTTGAGACGTATTCATACACAAGTAGGAGGTTCGGGCTCCTGCGAGTTGTGCACCCATACAGTTTTACTAGATTTTTGTGATCTAAACGGGTTAGGATCTCTAGCTCATTCATGAACTGCTCTTGTTGTTTGCTGTGATTTTCGTAGAGACGTTTGATTGCAACTTCTTTCCCATCCTTCAATTTTCCTACCATTCATAACAAATTATTAGTTATCAAACTTTAAAAAACAGAACAGTCTTAAAGAGCAGTATGAACTTCAACTTAAGTCATATACGAAGTACATAGTTTCATACCATAGTATACAGTGGCAAACCCTCCTTTACCAAGTTCTTTAGAAGGATCAAAATTGCTTGTGGCTCGTTGAAGCTCGTCATATGAAAACAACTGAGCTCCAAAATATGAAGTTTTCCCTTCAACACTAGAGGAAGATAATTGAGAAGTTTTCAGAGAAGGCACCAATGATGATGAGTGATAGTGTTTTTTCCCGCGCTTGAACACAAGAAACGTAAGCAAGATTAAGATAACTCCACATGCTGCTGCTACCCCTGCATCAACCCATATATATGCAACGTAACCTACACTGGTTAATTATGATTCTTGAGACTATACAACTATACATATTTGCATTTGGAAACAACAAGTGCTTACCTATTCCAACCTTAGCTTTCAGGTCCAATTTATTACCTGCAATTAGTTTAAATGTTATTTTGTTACGGATACCCTTCAAACATGCAACTCTCTTACAGTGTACACAAACAGCACAATAGATAACATGGACATACATTTGTTTGTGAATTGTGAATTTGTGATTACATAAACATTTTTCCGTTCTACCTCCCTATGAGAGTAAGAATATACTTTTGTCATAACCTGAGAAGCTGTTGTAATTTAGTGATCTTATTTGATTTCAATCACGCCAAGACACCTTCAAAACCAGTGTACTAGCTATATATATATATATGTGTGTATCTAATGTTAATCACAATATGAAACCAAAGCTAAGGTAGACTTGGACCTGTTATTATGTTCAATGAATCAATCATGCTTGTGCTCAGAGCAAATTAAAGTCATCCTTAGACTATGATATACATAAGACCTGCAAGAATTGAAGAGAATGAAGGGGCATACTTGGTGTTGTTGGTTGAGGACAMGATGTTGGATACTCCCCGTTTTCACAGAAGCAAGTGGACTGACCCACAGTACTGTTGTACAAACAATTATCTCCCCCTGAAATATGACAATCCTGGCATTGCCCTTGATCAATCAGCCATTTGACCTCAAAACCTGTCTTTAATAAATTTCCGATAACAACTGATGAGGGTGATGGTGGTGATGATGACGATGATGATAGGTTAAACAAGTCCTTAAATGCATGTTGAAACACAGGAACGTATAGCTGTTTTTCACAATTTGCTTGAAGAGTAGGGCTCCAACTTGCTGTAATCAATAAGTAAGAAAGTTGACGACCAGGGTAATTTCCTTCACAATAAAAACTATAGGGCTCGCCCGTGATTTTATCTGACCTAGACCGGCATTCATAATAAAGACAGGCCTTATCAAAAACACTGGAAGTGTACTTGAAGAGAGTTGAATCCAAGCTAATGTTATGTAATGATTCTCCAGGGCCGGGGCATGGATCACCATCCGAAAATTGTTCAGCAACTAGTCTTAAGGTTCTAGTGCTATAATTGATGTCGATGACATTGTATCTATAAGAGTTCATATGTATCTTCCAATCACCTCCCTTGCAAGAAAGGTTAAATCCGGGATGGCCACAATACTCTGGGCTCCCATTTCGCCAAAAAGGGTAAGAGATGTTAAGGGGCGATTTTCCACAGTTACCAGAGTTGGAAAAGCATGCTTCATACCGAGGGTCATTATATTTAGGGGTTGAGAAAGAAGGATAAACATACAAGGAAAGGATTATAAGGATTATAGAATAGAAAGAGAAGGGAGATTGTAAGAGATTTAGATGCATTTGGAAAAATATTGCTTAAGATGAGGCAATAATAATCAAGCAAGCAAAGAATGGCAAGGAGATTGGTGTACGAATCATCTGAAGATCTAATCCGAACAAGATTATTATTGTTGCAGGCCGAGGCCAATTGTTATGCATAGAATAAGACTTTATGTAATATTGAAAACAAGTTGTAGGATGTTGGTTGGTTTGCACGTTTGCCAAACAATGACATACAAATTATGATGGTATAATTTGTCATATTTGAATAAAATTATACAGTAAACAGAATCTAGTTGTGGCTGAAGCTACAATAGCGTGTAGGAGTTTTCATGTTAGGAAGGATTAGTTAAATTATTTATATACTTCGTATATGACTATCATGATGTCATGAACAAGTTTTTCAAAGGGTTTGAGCTCGACTTAGAGCTGAATTAGCAGTCATTTTGAGCGTGACACGAGGGAGACTGAGTTTGAGTATACTAATATTATTAATGGTCGACAATGTACACCTGACACTACGTTGAGGGTGTTTGTACAGCATCCCTACTGGTGTCTTCATTTTTCTTGTTCTCTACTATTCTTACTAAATCTGCAGTAAACTGTGAATTCTGTGTGTGATGAAACCTTCATACTAGCCAGTACCACTAGGCATATATGTGTGGCATGAGGCACGAAGCTGACAAAGTAAATGAATAATGTATCGCACGCACCCTAGCTAAGGTGATTTCTATATTGCTGAAACCAAGCATATGCAGTACAAGTAATACAAATCAAATTAAAGCAGGGTCAAAATATGCTGTACTGCTATATCAATTTGTCCATGCTAATAGGCATAGCAGGTATGAAAGCTTTAGATCCTGGTGTTTCATGAATTGATAAGAATAGTATAAGATGATTAAGATCATTCATCATTTGGCCATATGAGGTCTAAACAAATAATCCTGTTTGTTTAAGTATCTTATTACCCCATTAATTTTTCAAATGAACTTGTAAACAACCTCTTCTTAGTTCGGTCTGACAAATATGGAGTAGAAATTACAATTAGTTGCTGGTGTATAATATTAAGTAATCCATATATATCCTCTAACTGATATCATATCTAAATTTCTGTATACCTTTGAAAACCCAAAACTTATTTCTAGTATGATGAAAGGATGATACTTTTACATACAAGATCACACACTCGCATTAGGCTTGTATCGATTAGCCAAATTGTCCTCCCTTGGTGGTGAAGCAGGCGAAAAATCACCCTTCAACATAAGAACATCATCAGCAGGAATATCTACCACTTCTGCCCAATTCATTTTACTCAAATCTTGAAACTGTATGACTAACAATTTTTTCAACACCTCATTCATTGTTGGCCTCATTTCTTTTGTGCTTTGCAAACACTGATAGCACAGCTCTGCTACTGTAGTAATTTCCTCCTTTATCTTCAAATCAGACTCYAATCCAAGAGAAGAATCAACAAATTCATGCAAAGTACGATTTTGTATCTTATTAATTGCCATTGTGGACAGATTAATCTCATTCCTCTTCCTTGTAATATCAACAGCAGGCAAAGAGGATAAAAGCTCGGCAAGCATTACACCGAAGCTGTAAACATCACTTTTCTCAGTAAGCTGGTAGCACTGATGATATTCAGGATCTACATAGCCAGGGGTGCCCTGAGGAGCCGTTGATACGTGGGTAACGTCCAAGGGGAAAAGACGGGAAAGACCAAAATCTGCTACCTTGACAGAGAAATCATCCTCAAGGAGGACATTTTGAGTCTTGACATCGCGGTGGATAATGTCAGAATCATGTAGGTATACCAATGCGCTTGCTGTCTCAGTGGCAATGCTTAGCCTTGTTGACCATGGTAGCGGCCTTATTTTGGATTTCTTACCATGGAGATGGTCTGCTACCGTGCCATTTGAAACATACTCATACACAAGTAGCAACTCCCTACTCTGACGAGAAGTGCAACCGTAGAGGTTGACGAGGTTCTTATGGCGTAAATTTGCTAGGATCTCAACCTCATTCAAGAACTGTTCTGCTCTTTTGCTGTTGTTTTCATATAAGCGTTTGATTGCCACCTCACGTCCATCTTGAAGTCTGCCTGTAAAAAAAAGCAGTTTGTTCACATACATGACATATYTAGAAGCAGGTCAAGCAACAAAATACATGCGTCCTGACTTGTAGTTAAKAATGGGCAAAGAAGCTGAGATGAAGTAAGCAGCAGCAGCAGAAAAACCAAAAATGAGCTGAAGTGAAAATAAGTTGGAAAGAAGTGGGCCTAATAACCAACTAGCCATACCATAGTAAACTGTGCCAAATCCTCCTTCACCAAGCTCCTTTGATGGATTGAAGTACTCAGTGGCCACTTCAAGTTCTCTGTAGTTGAATACTTGTACTCCGAAATAGGTACTTCCGGTCAGAAATTGAGTACTTGATCCAGTTGAAGATAGATCATATGACTTATTGTGATCCAGAAAATGCACAGCAGCATTCTTCTTACGGTGGCGTCGATAAAAACAGAAGCATAGAATGCAACTTGAAAGCACACAGAAAATGATTATTAAAGCTGCATAAACAAAAGTTTCGTAAATTTGGATGTTATTGTTTCTAAATTGAGTATTGATGCTAAAAATTGTAAGGAATATGATACCTATGGCGACTGCATATTTATTAGTAGACTGTTTCTGATCTGCTTCTATATAGACACAAAGGAAAAAAAGAGTCAGTGTTTATGTATATATACATCATCATCACCATCATACAACGGTACCTAAGTGCACCTTTCTGTGGAGTAACTTGTCAGATATTTTTCTATGGCAACTGTAAGTTCAGTTTCAAAGAAGAWGCTTTCATATGGAGCAAAAACATGTATTCAACAAATTACGCGACATTGATGTAGGCAAAGAATGTCTGAAAAACTTAAAAAGCACAGGTAACATGATTACTTTCAACAAAGAATTACTGAAACATGATATCCGATGCACCTGGTTGCAATCTGCATATATGATATACTGATGTGACACTAACACAATGACCAAACAAGACTCAGCCAACGATATTTACTATCTATCTATATTGCAGTAGAAATTTATTCTTATATTTGCACTACAGAATAGTCTGTGCTAACACCTAAGATAAAGCAATCATATTATATGCAAGTATTTTAAGTCGATACCATTATGACAGCTTACGGAATGAGTTCTATTATCCTTGCAAAAGCACACAGACTGATCATCAACATACAGACATCGTCCGCCACTGTTTTGACACACACTGCAGTCATCTCGAGTCCAATTTAATGTAAATCCTTGACTCAGAATTTGCCTGTAAGTCATCTTCCAAAATCTCTGATCATCACCAGAATCCGCGACCAAATCCACTGGTACTACAACCACGGACTCACATAGTCTTAGGTTGTAYTTTTGCGCAACCAAATCCTCATAATGGAAGCCCCCAAAAGACTTATAGGTAGCATTAGTTCTTGGATTAGCAGATGTGTTGCAACTTATAGGATAGTACAAATGAAAGTCAGTAGGAAGATTTGAGCAGTTGTAGAACAGGAAAAAATCAGCATGATTTTCAGTGAAACTGAATGGTGTATGTTCAACGCTTATATTTTTTGTGAGAGTTGGGCATGCGATAGAGCCATCACAGACTAAAGCATTCACTAAATGAAAAGTATGGTTCACATAATCAATATGTGTTATGATGAAATCGTCATTCGAAACTCTGAGAATTGGGGTTGTATTGTTTATGCAGGAGATAGTGAAGTTTGGGTGACCACAATATGATTCTTGCTTGTTTGGAACCCAAAATGGATAGCTTATACTCGTAAGGTCGCCGCAACTTTGAGCAGCACAAACCATGGAGTTTTGATCCAAACACAGTGTTGGTGTGATTTGTGAGATGACTAAGATGAAGATGATAAGAGAAGAGTTCGTAATAAGCATGGTTTTTGGGTGCATTATTACAGTAAGAGGGAAATGAAAGGAAAAGAGAGGCAAAGAAGAAGTAGGAGGAAAACATAGAGTGTAAGTTTTAAAAGAAGTGGCAAAAGTAGTAAGATGTTGACAAACAAGAAGGCAGTCAATGTCTGACACTCCACTAAYCTTAGAGCCTTAAGACTCCCATCTTGGAAGAAATTAAGATGTTAACATACTGGCTGCTTGCCTGTTTAAACTGTTCGGAGCAATTCATGTTATTATTTGTGTAATTCATGACATCATCATTAACTTTTGCATATAGGAAAAATTAACAAAAATAATCCCAACTTTGGGGGTTCTTCCAAAAATAATCCCTACTTTGGATTATTCCGGAATAATCCCAACTTTGGGGTCTCCCTTCCAATTTTGCACCCGATTACCGGTGACCTGTTATTCAGATTAAAATTTTGTTTTCTTTATTTTTTTCCTTTTTTAATTAAAACTCTACAATCCCTCTCTCTACTCAATCTATCTCACCGGAACTCTCTCTCTACTCAATCTCTCTCACAGCAACTCTCTCTCTCTCTCTTCTCTATCTCTCTCACCGCAACTCTCTCTCTCCTCCTCTACTCTCTTTTTTTCTCTCTCTCTCTCTCTCCCCTGGTCATCAGCGGTTTGAAGCGGTGGAGGCGCAAGTCATGGGTGGTGGGGCGCAAGTCGAGGGTGATTTGAAGGGGTGGGGGAGGTTATCGTGGGTGGGGGGTTGATTTCGAGGTTTGGGGGAGATTTTCGTGGGTGGTGGACTAATTTTCGTGGGTGGTGGTGGTGGTTCGTGTGGGGGAAGTGTTGTTTAGGAGGTTTACGTGTGGTTTTTCGAGTTGGGGTGATTTTCGTGGGTGGTGGTGGTTCAGGGGGGGGAGGGGGATTATTGTTGTGTGGAGCTGATTTGAAGACGGTGGGTTGATTGTGGTGGCAGTGAGTGTAGTGGTGAAGGTGTCAGGTGATTGGTGGGGTGAGGTTGAGGAGTGAGTGAGGTGCTGTGAGGATGGAAAGTGGCAGAGGAGTGGGTGTGAGGTGCCAGGGGGTGAGTGTGTGTGGTTTGTGACGGGCAGTGGTATGGGGTAGTGCGGTGGTGAGTAGTGGTGAGGGGTGCGGTGAGGGATTTAATTTATGTTTAATTGTAAATAAAACTTTAATTAATTAAGTTTTAATTTAATTCGACCAATGAAAACTCAACACGTGGCACTTAACCTAATATTCAGGTCACCAATCGTATGGGTCAAAATGGAAGGGAGACCCCAAAGTTGAGATTATTTCTCGAATAATCCAAAGTAGATCATGTTTTGGTGAAGAACCCCCAAAGTTGGGATTATTTTTTTAATTTTTCCTTTGCATATATTTTCTTAATTATATATGGTTGATATCAAATTTGTTGTACACGTTTGAATAGTTGTGTGGTCTACGCCAATTATGCAATAGATAAAAGTGTAGATGATTACAACTTTGTTAGAGGTCCATCTTCATAATAATGTTATGGACCGTGGTCAAATTTTAGAGATATCAAATGTGTGGATCAGATTAATTATTATTCTCTATTTTTTTTATTTTTAATATCTCATATTCATCTAACGCATAAGGTCCGCATATTGTTAATGTAACTTATCATGGCCTGAGACATTGACTCAAGTCGAACAAATAAAGGTTATAGGACCATCAACAAATATACACTCAATCAAATAAATAATCCACAATTTAAATAATCCACAAATGAAATCCCATAAAATCAAGAAGTGGTGCAAACAAATTAAATAATTGTTTACGAAAAAAAAAATGCTTACAAAAGCATGTGATTGTAGTGACATAGTAAGCCTAATTGTCAAAACATAAGATTTGTTGCTTGCAAAAAGTGGAGTATATAGCATAAGTTATAATAATAGAGATTAGATTACATTTAATTGGTAAGAAATTTCAATACAATTGAGTGCAATGCAAGCACATTGTAGTGGTGGGGGTAGGCCTTGAAATATACGGCGTAGAAAGGATGGGCATATTAAGCAAGTTTCATCATTGCAGATGAATGACTACGGTTGTGTTTCGTTCAACCGAAAGTGTGTGATGGGCTCATTGTGGGAGGCTACACTTTACGACTTCTCTTCTCCAAAGAATGAGTGTTAAGTTATGTAATATACCAAGTTACCAACTACTTCATCCTCTCAGCTTAGGTACGTCACTTTCGTAAAATACGTGCTTCAAATTAAATGAATTGTTTTTCTTTTTGGGCCATAAATTCTCTCAATCMAATTCACGTCATATGAATCTCCAATCTTTTGCTCTATACTAATCTCTCTCCAAAAATTAACTATAATTTACAAATTGACGCATTTATTTTAAAACAGAAGAATTATGTCACAAACTCACAAAGGTAGTAATGTAGTACTGGAGATTTCTATGGTGGGTTGCTACTAGTTACATCTGATATGTCCTGTTGTGATATAATCTTATGGCAAATATGGGTAGTATGAAATCAAATACTTTGTCAAAGGTTTTATGGGGGTTTGGTACGCACAACAAATTTACCCAAATCTATGAGGATTGATAGACACTAAACTGAACAAGGAATAAGAATGCCCATTTTCATATCAAATTCGTAATTTTTGCGTATAATAAGGATAAAGTCTCACATTGAAATATCTTTTGAAATAAAACTAACACTTTATGACTTACTTTACGTACATAACATGGACATAAATTTATGTAAAATTGACTAGGATTACACAAAATTAACATAAACTTTCAAAAAAGACCAACTGAGAGTACTTAACATTTTACATTATGTCAGTGTACTTTCTTTTATAATAAGATGACAATGTACTTTACTTTTTTCCRATTRCTCGAATTACCCTACTTGTCTTTTCTCTTCTAATTACCCCCACGTGTTCTTCTTTTATCCACTTGTCTTTTTATGTACTTCCTCCTTTATTTGTTAAATTCAATAATACAGAGTATAATTTTTTTAATGTGTTCATGGGCACTCTCATCCATGTATGGCTATTTGCATATATTTCCTCACAATTCTATATATGATTTACTGATTTATTGGTTAGATGATCATATAGTTTGGCTAGAATCTCATTATTATTTGTTAGTGCAATGTTTGATTACAACAAATTTAAATTGTGTGAACTTTTAATTATATTATTTACTAGCCACAAACATGGATATGAATAATAGATAAATATTGATGATGGTTTATATTTCCATGTTCAGGTCGTGTTGTAACAAAAATGATTAATTTGATTGTGATAAGCATTAATACCTCTTATTATTCATGAATTTAACTTAATCTTACAAACTTATGACAAATATGGGTAGTATGAAATCAAATACTTATGAAAAATATCTTGTTGTGATATAAACTTATGGCAATTATGGGTACTATGAAATCAAATACTTTGTCAATGATAAAATGGGGGTTTGGTGCACACAACAAATTTAACAAATCTATGAGAATTGATAGACCTTGAAAATGGAATAAGAATGCCCATTTTAATATTAAATTTGCAATTTTCGCGTATAATAAAGGTAAAGTCTCATATTAAAATATCTTTTGAAGTAAAACATCTAACACTTTATGACTTACTTTACATAAGGTCGACATAGACTTACGTGAAATTGTCAAGGGTTACAYAATATTAACATAAACTTTTAAAAACGGCCCAAATGTGAGTACTTACATTTTATACTATGCCAGTGTACCTTCTTGTTTAATAGGATAACAGTGTACTTTACTTTTTTCCTTTTCCTCCTATTACATACCCCGCTTGCCTTTTCTCTTCTAATTACCCCACTTGTCTTTTTTATGTATTTTCTCCTTTATTAAATTCATTAATGTAATTTTTTTTTAAAATGTGTTCATGGGCAGTCTCATCTCAGATATGGTTATTTGTATATACTTCCTCACAATTCTATATGATTAGTTACTAATTTTATTGGTTAGATGATCATAGTGTTTTTCTATAATCCCATTATTATTTGTTAGTACAATGTTTGATTAATACATATTTAAATTGTGTGGACTTTTAATTATATTATTTACTTGCCACAAAAAATAGATATAAACATTAGATAAATATTGAAGATAAATATTGAAAATAAATAWTGGGTTTATATTAGGTCTGAAACTCTCTCTGAAAACCCTCACATGAAACTTTGATCTTCCTTTTGCTTTCTTGGCTTTTGGTGGCGCCGCCGACTCACCGGTGGCCTTCGCCCAATTTTTGAAGGTCGCGGCGAGCGGGCTTTACTTTTTCACTAGATTGTTTGGTTCAATTCAACGCCGATTTATCGATTAGGTTTTCTCTTTCAAGCATCGTGTCGCTTCGTCCCGTTATTATTAACGCACTCGTCTTCGGGGTTGCTTGTGGGGCCTGTTTGGTGGTGTCGATTGCCGCCATAGGAGTTGACCATCGCTGGTATTGGTTTAGCYGTTGTTTCGATCGATAGCCATACTGCGAGCATTTTTGGCTTTATTTTTCCTTTTCCCTTTTTAGTTTATTCTTTTGTTCGGTTCAAAAGGTGTTTTCGACCCTTGAGTTGGGTGGGTTTTCATCACATGTTGTCGTGTTGGGTTCTCATCTCGTCTTACGGGAGATTTGTTAGGACTCGAGCTTTCACGAGTCCCAATTCTGGAGGTGGTGGCTAGGTTTGGTCTGTTCCTAGGTTTGGAACGGTTCTTAGACTTGGGTGCTACCCAAATCGTGACTTTGATTTGAAGGATGTAGTTTTACTATTTGTTTCTCTCGATGGAGTTGAGCGGCTCTTACGTGCAATATTTTTTTGGATACACATCGTTTGGGTCTTTAGTTTTTTATTCAATAAGGTTGCCACTCGTGCTGATTTCGAAGTTTTTTTATTTTGTTTTTMCTTTGTTATCCTCCTAGCTTTAATCTATGGAGTTAGGTTTTTTAGGATGTGTGTTAAAAAGTTTCATCGATTGCGAAAATTCGACCGCTCCAATTTGATTATTGGGGATATTTAATTAACTCTGCAAGCATGGTTACCCATGAAATTTTACATCAGTTATTATGCCGAATCTGCGCGAACTCACAGATAGTATTGCTTCGAATGAAGATATTCTGTAAGGCTTTTTTTGTTCAAAAATTTGAACTATTGTACGATGTATTTTGTTCTTTGGATAGGTATATTTGTATTGGTCAATTAATTACTTCGGAATTGGATTGTATGTATCGTTTTACTTTACTATATTATTGAAATCTTTTAGTTTCGTGTCAAAAAAAATTATTGGGTTTATATTTTGCTGTTCAGGTGGTCTTGTAACAAAAATGATTAATTTGATTGTGAAAAGGATTAGTACCTCTTATTATTCATGATTTTCACATTATCTTAAAATTTATGCATGAGTAATATTCAGAATTTAAAATTGTGTGTGTATAAAAACCATATATAAGTTATAATAAATGTTGGGAAAAAATTGATCYCGTACATAACAGATTATGCCCGAGTTTGAGATTTGTTTGGATTGAATCAGATTTTTATGATTTTCATGAGTTAAAATTTGGTTTTTCAATATTATGCATAATATCATTTGGTAGATTTCACTTCAAATCAGGTTAGAATATTTTAAAATTGGGTGCACGAGTGTAATGCATAAAACATGTATATAACTAATTGTGGAAAAAATGATTTGGATTGGGTGAATGACGAGTTATGTTTGACTTAACGTTTCTTGGGTCGAATTACATTCTAGAGCTTTTACATGAAGTAAAATTTAATTTGGTCTTTACAATATAAGGCATAAACATCATTAGCTAAAGTTGTTTTCATTTAGGGTTAAAATCAGATGAATCKTTTATTATGATTAGTTTTCAACTAAGTACGATGTTTGTAAATGTGTATGTATGAATTAGTTTTGTTAAGTTGTTATGTATAACACAACATTTGATTGTCTATATATTTTTAACTGTGTTCTAATTAATCAATTATAAGTAACAAATTTATGCAAGAGGTTATTATTTTCTAGTCAATAAAATTACATGAAAACTTAAATTTATTTTTTAAATTGAAGGTGTTATGCAAGTTTTATATTATGTCACTGTACTTTTCGTTTTTGGTAGGATATTAATGTACTCRCTCCGTTCCACGAAAATTGTACCAACTAAAATATGAAAACTAATATAATATGGAAAGTGGTGTTAAAAGTAGATTTAGATTTGAGAGAGAAACAAATAAATTTTCATGCACATGAGTGTAGTGGAAGTYATATGATGGGTTTCACATAGTGAACCACAATAATTAAAAAATAATACTCCCTTCGATTTCTAATATTATGTGCATTTACTATTTTGGGTGAAAAACTAGGAATAATGTATTATAATGTAAGTGCGGGTAAAAACTAGGAGAAAGTATGTGTAAAAGGGAGAAAAGGTTTTAAAAAATGGGGTAAGTAATTGAATGTATGGTTAAAAAGTATGTGAGAAAGTGTCCCAAAATAGAATAAAGCACAATGCACTAAATATTAAAAATCGTCCAGATGAGGAAATTGCACAAAATATTAAAAATTGAATGAAGTATAAGGTTTCCTAAAARAAAATAAAGTGGGTGTTATAGYAATTTCATGGAACGTCAAAATGAAAAAAGTAGTAAGAACTTCATATAACGAATGAGTGCTTTAGTTTTTTTCCTTTTCCTCTTGTTACCCCACWTATCTTTTCGCATCTCATTACCCCACATGATCTTGTTCTACCCTACTTGTCCTTTTTTATTTATTTTCTCCTTTAATAAATTTAATAATATAATTTTTGAATGTGTTCATGGCACTCTTATCCCAAGTACTGTACATGATTTATTAATTACATGATCATAGTGTTTGGCTAAAATCCCATTATTATTTGTTAGTGCAATTGATTGAGTGTACTCTAAGTAACTTTGACATGTTTTTTAAGTTTTTACACCACCACATTTTTCATTCATAAACAATTGTTGTATGGGAAACGTTTGGTTGATAGTAGCGATTTAGAAATTGCAATCTCATTAAAATTGTTCGTAGTTGTCAAAATAAATGATATATTGCCAAAATTGTAGTAGTTGTTGTCAAACATTTTTTTCGCACTTCTTTCGGAACACAACCCCACTTGTACTATTTTGAAGATTTCTCACGTCTTGTTGGAGCACTTGTGGTCCATTAGTTGGCACCTGGTTTTTTTTTCTCTTCTTTGTTGGTTTTAAAGAAATAATTAAGTGAAAAGACAAAAATACCCAAGTTATTTGCAAATAGTCCCTATTTGTTTATCATCTACTTCCTCTGTTTTAAATTACTCYCATTCTTTTTAAAGAAGTTTCAAATTACTTGTTACACTTCCTTTTTGGGCAAAACACACTCTCTATCTCTCCTCTCACATGGGCCACTTTTTTCCTTTCTCTCTATCTCTTTCTTCCCCAAAATTTTGCCTAGGAGTCCATGATAATAAGAGTGTAGCGACTATTGTGAAACAGATGAAGTAACATTATTGTATTTGGTTATCTATATTCTAGGAAAATCAAAATGATGTAATATCTTATTTGATTCCTCTCATGAATTTTTCAAATATTATTTCTGTTAACAAAATATTTTTTAAAAAAGACAAATTTGGCCGCAACAGCATGCACCAACTTGGTCTAAGGTGCATGAAACAACACCAACTTGATCGGGTGCACATAACAGCACCAACTTGACTATTGGGTGCAATGAATAACATACATGAGGTTTGTCATGAAATAATTTGGCCAAAATAAAACCATTTCCTACTTTATTTAGTGACTCTTGACTACAAAGCCTTAGAAATAATTTTATATAGGTCAAATTCCAATAGGATATTTCGTCACAAACCTCATATATGCTACTCCTTGCACCCAGCAGTAGTCAAGTTGGTGCTATTATGTGCACCCAATCAAATTGATTTTGTGTCATGCACCTTGACCCAAGTTAGTGCTATTGCGACCAAGTTTGCTTTTACAAAATCAATATTGAATTAAAAATGCTAAAATTTAAATTTTTTTTGTATGGGATCAATACACATAATTTGATCCAATTCTATAGCTTGAAATGAAATTTCAAATCTAAAGTGAAAATTCATAATGTCATTTTGTTTTAGAATGCACAAAATCATATCATTAGGTTGCGATTGAGAAAGTTGAAAATTGAAGGAACAATTTTTACCACTCTTTGAAAACAACTACTCGGATTGGGTTTAATTTTAATAATTATCTACATTTGTTACTTAATTTTGCGAACTACTATCTCTTAATGGATTTACACTAACACCGTTAACTCGAACCAACCCAACCACCATCCCTATGCCAACCCAACCACCCTACGAAATCCAACATCCACCAACACCAGGACACACCACTAGCAAAACCCACCCAGCCAGCCATGAACACCACCCCTCAAAAACTATGAAACCCACCCAAGCACCACCTTATTTAATTAAACGACCCCTTAAACACCCACATTTTAGTGACCACAAAACCAAACGTAACCCATCGAATCATCACATTAAACCAGCCCGACCTTTGCAGCAAAAACCACACATCGACCATGAAACCACAAACCGTCCAAAATCTGTCACAAATCGATGAGAATTGCAGCACCCATAACCACCACGAAACCACCATAAATCAGCCACCAATACGCACAACTACACACTCAACCATAGCACAATGAAACGACRTTCAAAACCCTCGTAATAGACCATCGAGCAACACCGACGACACCAACAACTAACCGCCTACTCCTCGCAATAGTGTAAATAATCCGTTAAGAGGTAGTYGTTTGCAAAGTTAAGTAACAATGTGAGTAGTTGTTTTACATAGTTTAAGATTTTGGATAGTTGTTAAAAAAAATTCCTAAGTTTATAACCATAAAGATTTAGGCATTTAAGAACTGAAAAAGACAATTATATCCATAAATATTTAATAGTTTGAGTTTGGAACAAACAATGAAATTGGATTCGTTTGTGTTGGAACTATACTTAATTAATACCATAAAGATTTAAAATAAGTTTTGTTTTGATGCCAAAAAAATGTTGGAATGAACTTATATGATCATTATATATGTTTTTGTTTTTTTTGGTGAGAATAAGCCTCCAAAGAACGAATAAGAATCGATTCGATTATCTGATCACTTTAAATCGGAAGAGATGCTCTAACCAACTGAATCAACTGAGCTATCTCTCACTCTCATATAGATCGGGAATTAACCATACTAAAATCATATTTTATATTATACTAAAATCGTTCCAATCAACGATGCAATGGTTAGGAGAAGTGGCTTCAATCTCATATTTGATCCTTATGATCAGAGATTCAAATTCTCATACCCCTCCCTTCGTAAAAGTACCCAGCCTTTGTGGCTCATTCGCACCAAGAAAATCATTCCAATGAGAATGATGCCTTCGAAGTTTGATTTGTCCACAAAACTAATCAATAAAATAATTGTATAACACTTAACAGTCAAGAGTGCAGCATACATACCGAATGCTAGAATAGATGAAAATGAGATACAGCATGCGTTCACAATCACAAGAGACAGTCAACAACTCAGCAATGATGAAAAAAAACGGACATATTAAATGATAAACAGGTTATTATGATTTCTTAAATATATCGTGTTGGAAGTTGTTGTACTCGTACTCTTACTCTTGTCTCCTGTATATACTGATTTTCCACTTACAATTAAAACAAACGGCCACATTTCAAAAACACAACAATTATTATTTAGCTTTTTCGCAGCAACACACTAGTTTTCCGTACGCTTTGTCTCGATCTTTAGATAATTTAGAATATCTACTAAATAATCTTCTCATACATACTATGAACTTTCATAGGCCAGCTTAATTACGAAGTACTTAATTTCATATTCAAAGTCATAAATGTTCTATATTATCAAATATTCGAGTATAGGTGATTAACTATCTATTTAAAATTCAAGAAATGAATTTTCACCATGACTGAAATARTCCGAGTACATCTCATATAATCTTTCTTTTACTCATTCGTAATTCCAAAGAAAATTAAGAGAAAAATACAAAATGATCACTTAAGATAGCAATGACTTTTAAACAAATAGGTTTGTTTATAATAATTTATACTTACTAACCTCACTTCTCCAAAATTAGGTAGAATTGAGTAAACAAGAAAAATAACGAAAAGTAATGTCGCATGTAAAAATAATATGATAATGGTGTTATAACTTAATAATTAGATATTATGATCGTTTCAATAAATAGTGAGTTTTTGTTTAATAAATAAGAGCAACCAAGGTTAGTTCAATTAATAATATTATGGCTACAAGAAGAAGGCTAAAACATAATATAGAATTCAAATCTTTGGTTCCATAAATTATTCCTCACATATGTGTTATGTTCGATCGGTATTAAATTAAGTGACACAAAATGAGTAACCGGACAAAGGATTTGAATTGGGCTCATACAAATCATATGGTATTGATTCCAAGAATCATCTACACAACTTTGTCATGTGGCCTAGTAACACAATCAATCATTAAGATCATTCAACAGCTAGAATTACATGTACTTGCAGTTCAACAAAGACAAATCACACAAGTAGACATATAATAACTCTCCCATGTCTGCCCCATTCAATTGTCAAAGTTTACAAATTTTTAGTCAAAATTCTACAACTTTAACCATTTAGTTTCATTATTAGTAAATACGTGAAAAGACTATCCTATCATTAGAGTTGGTGTTTGATTCGACATAACGTGTGGTTTTCACATGCATTATCTTAACATGTAAAACGGTAAAATTAAAGAAGAGAGTAGAAGACATACTTGGTGCCGTTGGTGGTGTCATATGTAGCATTGAACTATTCTGAGATGATTCACCGCAGCTGCGATAAAAAACACCGTGTTTACACAAACAAATCGTCTCATCCAGAGTGTGATTGTACCCACATCTTCCCCCAGACTCCATACATTGGTTACATCGATCGCCATCATCAACCTTCCATTTCGCTTCGAAACCCTCTTTCAGTACATCTGCTATAATTAATTTGCCGTTGACAAGGTCTGCTGCAGCAGACTTATAAATCGGAGCTTTGATCTGAAATTCACACAACCCTTGAAGTTTTTGCGCCCATTTCTGGTCAACTGTCATATAACCTAGTTTGCTGCCGAATTCCTGATTCGAGTACGAACCACCTATCGAACAAGAAAATGCATAAAGACGATCTTCAGCCGAATTCGGTTGTGTGCAGCTGTAAAACAGCGTTGAATTTTGCGTTGTTGAACTGTAGCTAAAGAACTTCATGTCTAATGTAGTGTTGGTCAACTGCTTCTGTTGGTTAGGGCAAATATCTTTTGACAATACGGGATTTACTATTGTTAAGACCCTGGAATTATAGTTGATGCTGAGGATATTATAGGCCTGGTTTTCGAAGTTGATTGTCAGAGTTGTATCATCGACACATGTTAGCTTGAACGCCGGATGACCGCAGTATTCCTGCTGTCTGCTGTCCCAGAACGGATACGAGATTTTCCACCGGATCCCACACGATCTCCCTGGCGGAGCACAGTCGTTGTAAAGCTGATCAGCTCCTCTGACCGATGAAATCCACGAGACTAGAGAAATGATCAGAAATGTCCTGAAAGCGATTGACTTCATAGAAAGTACTTGCAGCAAGGTGTTTTTCTGATACATTTAGATGATATAGTTTCGAGTTTCCAAAAAATGAGAGTTGTTAGAGGAAGAGTTCTGCTGCAGAGATGGTATGAATGACCATTTCTAGAGCTTACATTCAGATTTCAGAATCATAATTCATGGTACTATTATTTTTTTTTATTTGCTAAAAAAATATGCACAAATATTTGGTCTAACTAGTGTTGTTGTCCCATTACCAAGTAGTATTAAATCTTTTGTTTTGAATGGTACCAAGTACTCCGTATTAAATTATATGCAAGTCGTGTAGAAGTTTTTAAATAATTTTGGGAGGCTAAGCTTGATGCAATGATACTTGGAATTTTGACAATCATGAATCATGATGATGAATTGATGATGCTGTTGGTGTTTATTTATCACCAGAKAACACACAAATGTTGCTTGTTGCATGTTACACCAATTCCTGCTCACCGATTCGCCAATTGTTTTCTACTATTATTTGATTAAATTATTGCTAATTGTGTGAATAATGCATTTTCAAAATTTGATACGCTTYATGAATTCACTAGCTAGCTTAATATTAAGATTTTCTTTGACTACGTGTAAAACATTTTTCTTGTAAAACCATGTTTCAAATACAAGAATTTTTTGCCACAACAAACCTTTTAAAACTAAAATTTTGTGAAAAAATCACCTTTTAAAAGGCTTATTGTGATATTGTTGGATCGACTAAACAATACAAGAGGGGTGGGTGAATTGTATTTGAGGAACTTAAGTAACTTTTCGCGAAATTAAAAGAAACTTAGTAAAAGAAACTCGTAGCAAGAGAAATTTTCAACACAGAAAAACTTCAGGACCAACGCCAAGAGAGGAAAAAAGTGCCTAGCAACACCAGAATTTGTCTAAATAATAGAATGAACACTAATTACATTTGAAATTTTTGTAAGACTTGTATTATAAAGTTATGATTTGGTATAGATAAATAATTTTGTACTACATTATCAATCTATTGCTTTCTTGAGGTTCTGACAAAGTGACAGCACTTGGAAGCTTGAGCTGATTCGTGATCAAATCACGACCGGCAGTTTCACGCATAACCCGGTGGGGGATACATTACCTACCGGTCCGTGAGCTTCTAAGATCCAGCGAAACGCTAGCTTCCAAGCTATCCAGGGCTGCTGTCCAGCTGTCAACAACGCTCCGAAACAGGAATTAATGATTGTCGACTCACACCACCTAAGTCACGACCCCAATATTTCTACTTCGCCAGTATGCGCATTCACGCTTCATACATCTTTGACTAATCCCAGACCAAATCATTATGTCTCTACTGTAGATTTAAACTATGTTTGAATTTAGCGCACTTTAAATATATCATATTCAATATATTAACACCTCAAATACAATACATCACCAATCACCCTAAATCTCACTACTACACAAATATATTTACATTACCTAGTAATACACAATCAATATCCTCATTCCAATATTGACTAAATAAAAACATCACTCCTTCCAAGTATCAAAACTCAACCACATACATAAACTATCTATTTATTTTCCCACCTTAATCCACATTGAGCACTATTACGCAATTCATCGTACAATCCTCAGATATAACCATATCACATAATACAACAACAACACAACACGAAACCAGATCAACCAGATATATCTCATATCTACGCACCACTACTAGGTTACGGAATTAATTTATTTACCACACGATACGAAGCTTCAGACAGACACTTTTCTAGACACCAAAAACAGCCAACCATTGAACAGTACGAGGACAACACAGACCAACATAACACGAGAACACCTAACTATCTTGAAGAATTATCCAGGCTCCAATTGTATCTCACAATTTGATCTCCAATAAAAACATCACTTCCTTACCGCCCAAAGAAACTACAAATATCCACCTAATCTCCCTGGCCCACCTCAGAAACCACAAATCCTGTAGTGCATAACAATTGAATTAAATCCACACTATACACCGATGCTATCAATCGCATTCACTAATATGTCAAGATTTCGATTCAAATATCCGACAACACAAAACCAATACGAAAACCCACCACAACCAGCCTACCCACTCTACCCAAAACACAAACCAACTCTTGGATAACACACACCGCCACACATACTACGATCCCACCGACGGCGACCTACACCACAATCCGACACATACCAACCCCCGAACCTACGAAGATCTCCGAACTATCCAAACCCACGAGTAGGACAACACCCACCTTTTTTCTACAACTTTTATCCTCAACCAATACATACTCACTCAGCTTTGACAACAAAAGACGTCACTAAGTTAGTAACTAATTTTCTACAGATCAGCGAACTATAATGAGAAATAAACATCCAGAATCCAAGCACCACATTCGATACTGATACAACAGACTGACTCTGCTACCATCTAATTGAGCAGAATTAAGGCAACCATCTCCTCTGAATTCGATATTCTGAATTCTGTTGACGTGCTTGAAACTAATTCCTCGATTTTAGATTCAATTTACTTTTTCCAACATGAATGCACGTTCTTACAAGCTAGAGTGGCATATATTCTAGTTATACCCCTACTCTCGATTATTATTTTGAGTTTTCTCAGCGTATAAAACATATTGAGGTATCAGCTAGGGGCCTGAAACTCATACTAACAACAGTATAACCCAACCCTATAGATATGCTATACCCTTTTGCTACTTCAGTGATGCACCTATGACACAACTTCGTTGAAAAATCAGTGCAGAGTTTCACTTCTCCAGAAGTCACGGTCCTCTGTATCGCCCACTCTACAGAGAATACTCTATCATGGTTTTGATCGGTTCATAAAGACACTGGCAATTGTAAAGAAACATAACTTTCATAATGAAACGAGACAAGTCTCTCTTCCTTCAATCTTAAACATCCAAATTTACGTCATAAGTCTAAATAACATACGTATAAGTATTTCTCTAGACTGACTAATCCTTTAACAGCCACGACTACGGCCCTTTTAGCGGATTCGCAGAGGGAGCAGTGAGGAGGGGGGAGAGTCATACGGTAGACAAGGTATAAATACCGTAATTGTACGAGATTTGCGTATAAATGATTAAGAATTTGTTATAGAGTATAAGAGAATTGTTTAAAGGATAAATGGAATGAAGTCATTTATAATTTAACTGTATACTTAATTGAGTTGATTGGATCTGCTCCTCTTTTGATTTTGTTGGTTTATTTTTCCGGCCCTTTATTGAATTGTTTTTGAACCAACCACGTATTGAAGTGGGGAAAAAGAACCGAAGTAACTCTAAAAGCGTGAATCATCACTATCTAGAGAGTGTGTCATAAGACGCGCAACAATGAAAGTGTAAGATTCATGGTGGATTAACTTTAATTGCGGCCAGTTGAATAGTTTTAACCCTGAGAAAACTAAAAATCGGAGAGTAGAGTAAGTAAACTAAGATATATCACTATGGTAAAAAACCGCATTGAAAATAAATGTCCTAAAAACCCCAGAATAGTTCCAATGCTAACCATCACAACAGAATCAGAACTGATTCAAGGAGATTTTGCCCCCCCTTTAACGTATGGTGCGAGTAGTCAATACAAGCTGGGTTTGATTGTTTTACTATTCATATGTTCCTGATGTGAATGGTTTACTACTTATGATCTTTGATGTGTGATGTATAATGGGTAATAAGCTGCCTTAGTTGGGTTAAATGTTCAACTTCAGTACCTAGAAAGGAAGTACGTGTTTTGTGAATGTTAGCCATTTCCTCAAATGAGAGAATTTGATATTCTTTGTTGACTTACAAGGAGGTTTCACTTCTTAGTCAGGTGGATGTTTTGAGGGGTTCGAAGATAGTACTTAAGGGTACTAGATTGGGTACTTTGTATTATGTGCATGGTACTGTTCTGACTGATACTGCAAGTGTAGCGTCCACAGGTGCAGGTAATGGTCAAAGCTGTTGTGTAGAGGATTCTGTCGCATATGTGTTGCATGTTGCTGATGATATTGAGACATTTGGTTTAGCCTCTAACAGGGAAATGATTTTGAAAGATCAGTCAGATCGTTCGTTGGATGCTATGGGTGAGGAGTTGGAGTCTCTTCGCGATAATAWAACAGGTGAACTTGAGAAAGTGCCACGAGGTCGCAAGGTGACTAGTTGCAAGAGAGTTTTGAAGTGGTACGATCGATTTGACAACTTTGAGGTGGAGCATGGAAGCAACGGGAGTCTTAAGACTTGCTGCYTTTATCGTAGTAAGGTGGAGGATTTCTTACATATTTATGTATTTTGGTGTGTTGTTGACATGTTTATTGCAGCTCAGAAGATGTCGAATGTTTGGAAGGAGTTCGTGTCTTGTGTTTGGTTTGCTAGTGCGATGTTTGCTTTGGTTTGCACTAGATTTTCTATTGTACATGCTGTGATTGCTATTGGTAGGTTCTTGTCTCGTCCTAGAAGGGAGCATCGACGGTGTGTGGAGCGATTTGTTCGCTATTTGGTTGGAACAACAGTTGTTAGTCTCATTTATGGGAATGAGAATTTGTGCTTGGTGTTTGGTTATTTTGGTTCTGATTGTGCAAGTGATTTTGATACTAGAAGGCTTGTGACAGGTTTGGTATACATTCTTGGTTGTATATGGTTGCGGAGTCTTGCTAGTGGTTTGGGCATTCATGTTGATCGTGGTTCGATCTTTGGAGATAGTATGAATGCAATTTGTTTTGCAATTGATCAGTTTTGTTTCGATAGGACTAAACACATTCGTGTTCGTTTCCATTTGGCTTTGGTTCACAAGTTCTTTTGTTGCATGGACTTGTTGATCGATTTTGTTCGTATTTGATACCCTTACGGGTTGTGCCTCAAGGTGGAGGCAATTCTTGCCACGGGATTTTGGTTGGCATTTGTTGGTTGGTTTGTTTGTTGTTTGTTTGGGTCTTGGCATGTATAGGTGAATACAAGTCAAGGTGGAGATTTGTGGTGATTGGGTGTGACTTGTCTTGGCGTGTTTTGATAAATACAAGTCAAGGTGGAGAATTGTGGAAATTTTTTGGTTAGTGACTTGTATTATCAAGTTATGATTTTGGTATATGGAGTAAATTAATTTTGGTGACTTGACATTTATCAAGTCTATTGTTGTCTTGGAGTGTTCTGACAAAGTGGACAGCAAGCTTTGGAAGCTTGGAGCTGATTTCGTGGATCAAAGTCCACGGACCCGGGCAGTTTTCAGCATACCCGGGTGGGTTTCGAAGCAGCAGCGCAGCAGTAGTTTTGGAGGGGTCGCGTACCCGGACGGGTGGCCAGCCCCCGGGGCGGGTCAGCAGCCAGTTCAGTTTGTGGGTCGCGCACCCGGGCGGGTGGCCAGCCCCCTGGGCGGGTCCGATATTATTGCGTGGCTTCGAGGCTTCAGTTTTGCATGCGGCATCAAGTTAGTCTTCGTTGATGAAGATATGTTTGGGATATTTGAGGATAATATATGTATATATAATATATAT
>SNQN01004417.1:1947-33204 GCA_008642245.1 Bassia scoparia
GCTCGAAATCTTTCAAGTGTTAATGGGGTTCTCATCCTTCAATCCATAAAAGGGCTTGGACTCGATCAACTTGATCAATTTAGTCTTATTTCCGTCGTCGATGTAAATGAGCCCGGAGCTCCCATTTCTCTCAAAGACTTAGCCATGGAAAACCAACTTTCTAAACTCTCTTACTTAGGAACAAACAATCCAAATTGTCCAAGACTAAACAATAAAATAAAAAGTGTACTTCAAGTGAAGCACGCAAATCTTTTTTGTTTTTTTTAATAGAAAAAGCTAGACTTGTACAGACTTAAACTCCACCCTTCCCCGGCAATGGCGCCAATTTGACGCGCTCCCCCTTGGGCCGTTGGAACTAAACAAAGGAGGAGGTACGTGCAAATAAAATTTGAACCTAAACTATTCACTACACTAGTGTAGTGGCAAGCAAAGATTCGATCCACAAGAAAGTGTTGTACACTTGAGGCTTATTAAGATTTGATTTAGGGGTGAATACTAAGTTTGAAAAGTGGTTTTGTACTAAGAACTACAAGGAAATTTAACTAAAAACTTTGAAAACTAATAGACTAACCACCTAGGATCACTAGGTTCCCTAATCTTGCACAACCAATGCCAATCTAAAGGATGGSTCAACCCAAAACAATGATCGTTGCAATCCTAATCTACAAATTCAATTGAATTCATTTCCTAAATCCTTCAATCATCCAAATACAAGCTTGAATGGGAATTCCGTCCTCACCCTCTCTTGTTCATGTCAAAATATATGATTTTAACTATTCATACCCATTACCCAATCCCTTGGTGAACTTGGGATAAACACTCCTTCACTAACTAATCAAACCAACCTCCCAATCCCTTGGTGAAATTGCACTAGAAAGCTTTGGAAACCACAACAATGGGGAAACTCATCATGGATTGAGCATGTAAGTATAATCATTACATTGGTTGCACTAGATTAAGGTTCCTAATTACCTAGGCATGAAGACTACTCACAAAACATTGCAAAGAAGAAGAAAACTACAAGAATTAAGCTTGAAATCAAAGGAATTACCATTGAAATTGAAATTGCAAAATGTCAAAATTAGAGTATTTACGAAAAGCAATTAAACTACTCTAAACTACTAAAAAACAATCACAAAACATGTAAAACAATAAAGGAAACAATCTAGCAACAATAGAAACAAAAAACAAAGCATACAAAGAAAACCCATAAAATTCAAAAATTAAGTGGTACGAAAATTGCTGTAAATATGCTCAAAACTGAAATTAAAGGTGAGAAACATACTCTACTCGTCGAGACGATCGATTTGCATATAATATTCGTCAAAAACGGACAAGAAACGAGGAAGATACTAGCAAAACAAAACCTTGAAGCTAAGCTCTAATGGAGTTTTCTCTCTCCTCTAAACTACTTGGGGAAGAAGATGAAGAAAAGAAAGAAAAATTTCTGAAAATTAAAATGTAACTAAAACTAAGCTATAAACTAAAATTATTACTTGTTTTTCTCTCTCCACACAATCCTATTTATATCACACTATTACTAGGCTTTACAAGAATTACAAACATGCCATTACTAATGTCACATGTGCAAATCATGCCCCCAAAAGTCAAATAAGGATTAGGAGAAAGCTTAGTCAAACCAAAGTGCAAGGTCAAAGTTCGAAAGTAAACTCCATTTTCAAATGGCCATAAATTTTGATGTGGAACTTCGATTGAGGCGTGCCATATACTATTGGAAAGTCCTCGATCTCTAGTTTCCAACGCAATTTATCTAGCATCAAAATTCCTTGTAGATCAAAAGATATAAACAATACAGTATAGGGTTCGCGTGCAGGTTTGGAGGCGCGGGACCATGCGCGGGCCGGGGCGTGGGCCAACCCTTAAGATGCGTGCCTGCTCCTTTTCGGTTCTGGTATCTGCAGGCGCGGGCGAACGTGGGATGCGCGGGCCGTACACAGGCTGAACTGGTCAACTGCGAACGGCCATAACTTCTTGTTCGGTGATCGGATTGCAGCTTGTAATATACTGTTGGAAAGCCCATGAAGTCTACTTTCCAATGTAAAGAGTCTCACCTACAAATTCAAAGTGTACAAAACGATATGGCTCGAAGAAAGTGTTAGAGCTAATGTTCAAGTGCCTTAAGGCTCAACTTAAGCAACCACAACCAAGCCAACAAGTCAGAAGGCCTAAAACTAGCATGTGTACATCTAGGCAACTTGCAAATCACTCACAAAGCTTGAAATTGAGTTTACAAAGATAGAAAAGAAGAGAAAACTAGTGAAAACCCTATAAAAACCACTAAAAACGAACAAAGCTTTGCAAAACTAAACAAAGTGGAAATCTAACCAAAAGGTTAGTGAAATGATATCGAAAACACACCTATTGGCCAAAATATGGAAGAAATAAGTGCCTATATGTGACCATTTTTGGCACTTATCAACTCTCCCTAACTAGGACCTTTGCACATCCCCGAACGAAGTAAAGCAAAGCAAAACTAAAAGAAAGAAGAAAATTATACAGTAACTCAATTTCGTAGGAATCACGGTCACTTTTAGCAACTAGTGACAAGCCCTTTAAACCCTCAAATCGCTAAGAAGGATGAGGAAGGTCTCGTGAGGGTTTCCAAAGAGAAGACCCACAACTCCATAAATAAGAAGAAATCAAGGCAAAGGTTTTCAAAAACACAAGGAACACAAGTGGAAAAACAAAAAGAAAAAGAAAAAGAAAAATGAAATTGGAAAAACAAAAATGTGCTTTGGATTGGATTTCTTGGACTTTATGGGACGCTAATAAGGAGAAAGGATGTCCCCCCAACTAGAAATCAAACAAGAGTCAAATAGATATCACAAATTGTGTGCAACTTTCAAAGCTTGCAATAAATTAAGTCATTCCACTCTCTTCCTCTCTCCAAAGCGACCCTCCTTGGCTTCAAGTAGACCCAGATTGGTGACAACACATAGCTCAAAGAAAGAGATCAAAGAATAGCATAGAGAGATTTTAAGAGTGAGGTTTAAGCACATTGCAGTAGACATCCAAAATGAAAAATTGTGACTCCCTCCACCTTTTGTGACTCAACTCTCAATGTTAAAGGACTTTCTAGGTTATAATGTATTGGCTAAAGGATTAATGAGGATACAAATATTTGGCTTGTAGTGGTATCCCTATACAAGTGAACTCTACAAACACAAAACTAAACTTTGGGGATTAAGGTGCCCCAATTTACAACACTCACACACTTGGGAGGCAAGTTTATAGCACACTTGCTTTCTCCCACAAAAATCACTACATTTGAATTACTTTTCCCAAAGTGCATATTTTTGGATTTTTTTAATTTTTTTATATATTTTTTTAATTTTTTTTGGCAATGCACTTGGGAATACACTTTGCAATACTATTGCATTTCACTTACACAATTTACAATACTTTGAAGCTTTATACACATAACCTATACCAACTCAAAAACCACACTTCACTTGTCTTTTAAGGGTCAAAACATGTGAAAATTTGGGTAAAAAGTACGTAATGAGGCTAACAAGGATAGGAAAGCTAAAAGGCTGTCCAATGGTAAACGAAAACCCAAAATTAATTCCCAAATACGTAAGTGGAAAAAGAAATAAAAAGGTAAATGAAAAAGGGAAAAATAATTTGAACCCAAAACACGAAATGAATGCCTTATCACTTCTCAAGTACCTCGGTCTAGATCTCGAAAAGTCACAACAAATAGTCAAGGAAGGACTCTAGTGCAAACACTCTATTTTTGTGAAATTTTGACCTGTATGTGCCTACTTGGCTCTAAAAGAATTCACACAACTCACAAGGTCTCAAAGCAAACACAAAAATCACCAAGCAAGGCTTCCTATCATGTACCAAGCTACTCCCGGCTTGGCTAGAAAGAATCACATGGCTTGCTTTTAAAGTGTGCCAATCAAAAGAATTCACAGGAAGAGAGTTTCAAGACTCGGATTTGAAAAGGATTGTGATTTTGAAAAATTAGATCTTGTTAGACTCTTAATTGGGAAGAAAATGAGTTACTTAAAATTCAAATCCCATCCAAAATCCAAATCTATCACATAAATCATAATTTACCACTTTGCCTTGAAAACCAAAAGAAAAAAAAACAAAAGCAAAGAAAAGAAAGGGAAAAAAATGAAACAGAAAAGAAAATCTTTTTGGCCTTCTGCATTTTTTGGATTTTTTTTTTGTGAATTTTCCAACTTTGCACCTATAAACACAGAAGGCACACAACACAAATTTAGAAGAACAACAATAAATAGCCAAAATCAATTGAAAAAAGAAAACAAAAATTTGGAGATACAATTTACACTACAATCCTTATCATCCCCTTATCAACTCCACATTAACTTGACCGAAGTCAAGGACACTACAAATAAACCTCAAGGGGAAATCCAACAACCACCATGCAAACAAATGTAATAAAATTACCGTAGGGACAACCTCTACGACGCACATAATCCTAAATAATAGTATTTCCAAGTATAAAAGAAAATCCTAGAATCTAGCCACATAATTTACAGTAAATTAAGAGGTGGAGTTAGAGGAAACTTACAAAGCCGCTTGTAAACCAAAATACGCACAAGAGCCCCAAAACCGGGCTCACAACCAAGCTACGGCTCCAAAAAAGCAAAACACTAAAAAGGCAAAAGCCTCCCCCCCAACTTGAACGGAACTCCGTCCCGGAGTTCAAAACAAAGGGTTGGGGAGGGAAGGTAAAAGAAAAGAGCAAGCATAAAATACATAGCCTCGAACTCCAAAGCATAGGCTCAAAAGACCGAAGTCTCGAGCAAAACACTAGCGAAGTGGCTAAAACAAAAACAAAAACAAGCACACAAAAAGCAAAATAAAAGACACAAGACTACAAACACGCACTCAAACTGAAATAAAAGAGAAGCGAAGGGAAAGAGAAAGGCCGAAGCCCTCGGGGTGCCTCTCGGAAGCGCTTCTTTAACATCACTAGTTTGACGTACCCACCCCATCAAGGGGGATCAAACACATGAAATTCAAGGACCCTTTGGAAAGCTCAGTCCTCATAGTATGGCTTAAGACGATGTCCATTGACTTTGAATGAGGAGTCACGCTTCTTGTTCCATAGCCTAATCACTCTATGTGGATTTACTTCTTTGACCTCAAAAGGACCCGACCATCTTGACTTAAGCTTGCCTGGAAACAACCTTAGCTTATAGTTGAAAAGAAGGACTTTAGTACCCGGATAAAACTCCTTTTTGACGATCTTGTTATCATGCCACTCTTTCGTCCTTGCTTTGTATGTGCTAGCACAATCATAGGCGTCTAGGCGGAGCTCTTCAAGCTCATGGAGGTCCAAGAGTCTATTTCCCCCGCACTAGCCAAATCAAAGTTTATTGGCTTAATTGCCCATTGGGATTTATGTTCAATCTTGACCGGTAAATGGCACGCCTTGCCATAAACAAGCCTATATGGAGTAGTGCCAATAGGTGTTTTGAAAGCGGTCTTATATGCCCACAAGGCATCATCTTACTTGTCCGACCAACCTTTTCGGTATCTAGAGACCGTCTTTTCGTGAATGCTTTTTATTTGACGATTTGAAACTTCAACTTGGCCACTTGTTTGGGGGTGATAAGCTAGGCCAACCCTCTTGCTTATCCCATGCTTCTTGAGCAAAGCTTGAAAAGCACCATGAGCAAAATGGGAACCTCCATCACTAATAACCGCCCTAGGCACCTCAAACCTTGGAAATATGATCTTTTTGAACATTCTCATGGCCACTTTGTGATCATTAGTTGGGAATCAATTGCCTCCACGCATTTAGAAACATAATCAACGACCAGAAGAATGTATTGATTTACCCTAGAGAAGGGAAAAGGGCCCATAAAATCAATACCCCAAACATAAAAACCTCAAGCTCAAGAATAGAATTTTGGGGCATTTCGTCCCTCTTGGAGATGTTCCTGGTCCTTTGGCATCTATTAGAAGTGGTCACATACTTCCAAGCATCATGGAAGATGTGAGGCCACCAAAATCCCGAGGCCAAAACCTTCCTTGCCGTTTAATCCGGACTAAAATGTCCACCATTAGGATTCAACTGACACATTTCAAGTATCCCATTTACCTCTTCCTCAGGGACACATCTCCTAATAAGTTTTTCCACTCCTCTTTTAAGCAAGTTTGGGTCATCTCAAATGTAGTACCTTGCCTCCCTTTGAATTTTCCTCCTCATATTCCTTGAGTACTCCGGAGGAATGAATCTAGTTGCAAGATAGTTTACAATATCCGCATACCAAGGGAGCTTATCATCATTAGTGTTTAAGGCGTAGAGCATTTCTCCTTTCCACTCATCCCAAATTGGGAGATCATCCAAATTGAGCCCCCTCCGCTCAAGCCTAGATAGGTTATCCGCCACGTGGTTTTCTGTCGCTTTCTTATCTCGTATCTCAACATCGAATTCTTGTAGGAGCATGACCCAACGGATAAGTTTTGGTTTAACATCTTTCTTGTTAATCAAATATTGCCCTGGATAGAGGCATGGTCGGTATACACAATAGTCTTTGACCCAATGAAGTAGTCCCGGAATTTTTCAAAAGCGTGAACCACAACCAAGAACTCATTTTTCGTTATTGTGTAATTCTATTTGGTATCATTCAATGTTTTAGACATGTAATAGATCACTTACAACTTCTTGTCCTTCCTTTGCCCCAACACCGCTTTGATTTCCCCATCACTAGCATCACACATCAACTCAAACAGTAAAGATCAATCCGGGGCTTGGACTATTGGAGGTGAAATGAGAGACTTTTTGAGAAGGTTGAAGGCTTGCAAACACTCCTCATCAAATTTAAATTCGGAATCCTTGTGAAGGAGATCATTCAATGGTTTGGAAATTTGGGGGAAATCCTTGATGAATCTCCTATAAAATCTGGCTTTTCCAAGAAATGACCTTATGCCCCTTACATTCGTCGGAGGAGGTAAGTTTTCAATGACTTCAACCATGGCCTTATCGACCTCTATCCCATTGTGAGATATTTTCTGCCCAAGGACTATTCCTTCCTCCACCATGAAATGACATTTCTCCCAATTCAAGACCAAATTTGCCTTTTCACATCTCTCCAAACATTTTCCCAAGTTCTTCAAGAAATTCTCATAAGAGCTTCCCCCCACCGAGAAATCATCCATAAAGACCTCCATGTCACCCTCAATGATATCACCAAATATGCTCATCATGCAACCTTAGAGAATTACAAAGACCAAAAGGCATACGTCTATAGGCAAATGTCCCAAAAGGACATGTCACTACAACAAATCTTCACTTGGGCCATGAATTATGCCACACAAATTCTAAATTTGTGGTAAAAAAAATTTTAGCCACAAGAAAAGGAAACAATAATACAAAGCTATAAAAATTAGAAAATATTATGCCATGGGAATTATCTTCTCGTGGCTAATATTACACTTACGCCACGAATTCTCACTCTCTCGTGGAAAACTTAAAACTTCTGCCACAAATAATACTTATGGCACAAGTTTTGACTAATTATTGCAATCTTAACACTTTTGCTACAAAATGATTTTCATGTGGCAAGTACTATACTTAAGTCATAGGCAGCTATTTCCTCGTGGCAAACATAACACTTAAGCCACAACTAATAAATATTGTTCCCGTGAAAAATATTATACTTATGCCACAATAATTACTTTCTTGTAGCAATCTTAGCAATTTTGTCACCATAACAATTTTCCCGTGAAAAATATTATACTTACACCAAAAGTAATCACATTCTTGTGACAAACATAACCCTATTGCCAATGTTATGCCATACTAAAACAAATAATATTATGTGACTACATATACTTATGCCACATGAAATGGAGAATCATGAATAACAATATATATTTGGATTTTATTTTTATTTTTTGCTAATTTATTAATTATACAAAGTACTTTCCTTTGTTTGATTATCACTTGCCAAAAAAAAAATGACAAACACCATCACACATATTCTTCTCTCTCGATCTCACACTCATCATCGATCAACTGCACCGCCACTCACCTCCGATCAACTGCTCTGCCACCCACCCCCGATCAACTGCTTTGCCACCGCACTACTGTTGCATTGTTCGTCTACTGTCTATACTGTCACGACGCCACAAAACTAGCCTAAACACCTAGAATTTCAGGTAAGCACTTATGTGAGAACTCTTCACTATACAATTTCTCTAATTTACAAATTAGAGTTTAAGCCCTTGTTTAACTTCTCTCAGATGCAAGTCACTCTAAAGGATTGCGGTGCTCTACTTTCGTTCGCTTGATTTTGCTCAAACAATTGACTCGAATTTGCTTCTCTCGAATTCAATCCATTTAATTAGAGTTTTGTTTGGTTCTAATTCAAAATTGTTCGAATTTCATCACGGCCTCCAATCCATTCTCAGGATTTCTTGGGTAACTTCTTATCATTTTCTTTTCCCCAATTTCTTGTTAGGTTTCACGAATTGATTTTCCTTTAATTTTTTATTATTATATAAATTGTTTGGTCAAATCTTTTGCCATTTCTTTTGTTTGATTGTTTGGTCGATTAGTCTATTGTTTGTTTCAAAGCCGGAATTTATTTGTCTTTAATGTATATAAACGAATTTTTCTATCCCGAATTACTTACTATTTGTATTCGTTCTTCAACATCCTTTTTTTCTACTCGAATTTGCTATGATTATTAGAATTCTGAGTTTTGAAAAACTTCAAAGACTGAAGAAATGTTAAATAAATGATAAAAATAATCATTATTAAACTATAAGAAAATTTGTTGACTGAAATTCTAGATTCATATACTATTATACTTGTATTCAAATTTGTTTTGGGGTTTTTTGCATAAATGTTTAAAATTCGAACACTCAAAACTATCAGATCAGAGGTAAAAGAATTCTTCAGAAACGAGCCCCAAATGTTGTAAGTATGTTGTTCAATTTATGAACTTATCAACTAGTGTTCTCTTGTAGAATTAGCCAAATCTGAAGGCATTGCCAAATCTAAGAATGTCATGCTTGGTGTCTCACATGTGATTTATATACATTTTAATTTTGATGACATGCTGGGTGTCTCACATTCTAATTAGAAACACTTCAACATATTTGTCTTGAACTCTTATTGTTTGTGTTAACTCATGTCCCTCTTTACAGAAGGAAAAACCCAGACAAATCTTATCCTCGTCAAGCCTCATACGAGCTTCTCTGTGTTTAAGTCTGTTTATATTTTGCTCATCAATTCTTATTGCAGTAATTCGTTTTAGAGATTTTATGGAAACACCACCAATGTACTACTTATACGTCTTATTTTATTATTTGACAGCAAACAATAATTTAAAAACTACTGGAATTGTGTTGTTGTGAATGCTGATGTCAAATTTGAATAAGCCTACAAACTAGTATATTGTATCTTGAGTGTTGACTTTACTTATCACTTATTTCTTTGAACTTTGAAGATAAGAACTCCATATATATGGCTAAATTGGGGTGACTTTTGGAACTGAATTAATAGTAATTATATGGTGATTTTAGAGGCTAAATAGGGGTTGTGTTAGGGCTTGAATAGAGGTGTTTTATGAAGCTTAAATGGGGTTGAATAAAATTTTTATGTTCTAAATTGGGGCTGAATAGGTTAAATAATTGATCCCCCCTGTTTTTTTTTAAAGTGAGTTTCTTAATCATTGAGGTATGGGTTCATAGGTATTATACTAATTCTCAATTTAATTTTATGAGATTTTTATGAGTGTGATTGGTACATAAAAGAATCAATCCTCTTGCTATGGATTTTAAAGCTTTTCGATTTTGAGGTTCATAAGTAGAGTTTGTGTTGAGATATTAACACAAGTTGGTTTACTGTGATTTTTCTTTATGCAGTTTGAGCAAGCCTGAGTTCAACCCTAATGGTGTAGCAATGTTGGAACCAAATCCTGACATTGGTTTTTAGGTTACGTTTGAAACTACCGAACTGGTGTTACAGAAAGGCCAAGCTTTAGGATTGGTTAAATTCCATTGTAGCAAACCCCTTTTGCCTCAAATGAGCAAGCTCAATCCTATTGTCGAGTTACTGCTGCTACCCTACGCCTTGCTTTGCTGGTGGACTTACTGCTGTTGTGGTTCCCTGCTCGGTGTTTCTGCCGCTGTTGCCGCTCTGGTGATGCTTTGTGTCCAACAACCAGATTTGTCAGGTTAGTAGATTATTATTTTATTTTTTTGCTTCTTTGCACGAAATTCTCAGAAGTCATAATATGTTGTGAGTTTTGAGTTGTCAGGTTTGAGTTGTGCTTATTGAAATTACTTTTGCATTTTCATCTTTGTTTGGATTCTTTGTAGATCTATATTTATTCTTCTTGTAAATTATAAAATTGTAATATTGCAGGACTTAGGGTTTTAAGGCTTTTGATTTGATCGATTATTGTGTTGTTGCAATTGATTGTTTGGATTATCCTTTTTTTTCCTTCATGGCACGAAAAATCTCAAAAAATGTGTTGTGAGTTTTGAGTTATGACTTGTCGAAATAACTTTTGCATTTTTATCTTTGTTAGGATTATTTTTTTAATTAGGATTCTTTCTTGATCTATATTAATTGTTCTTGTAAATTATAAATTTGTAATATTACAACACTTAGGGTTATAGGGCTTTTGACTTGATCAATTATTGGGTTGTTGCAAATTATTATTTGAATGATTATTACTAATTGATCTCGAATTGGTGAATGTGATGATAACTATCGATTATTAATATTATTATGATTTACTACTATTTGGCAATTATTAGTGATTTACTAATATTTGGACCCTTATCAATAATGTGAGTTTGTGAATTTTTTAGCACATAAATTATAATCAAATGTGATGATAAATTAATAGCCTATGAAGTTTGAGTTAGTGGAAAGCTTTGAAGTATCATTTAGTTTTATTATGGTTAGATACCGCAGAGATTATACCAAATTGTGGGGTCGAAACGGATTCACCTAATAAGTACCCATGAATTGCTTAATGAAAGAGGGGTTATGTGATAGTTTTCTAGGTTGTGTTACAGTAGGTTCTGCTAGAAATTTCATGGCTTTAAAAGGTTAATTTCATGGGTTTCTTACTACAAATTGTCATGGCTACTAGAGTTACATCATTATGTTTTGTTTTCTAAGAAGGAAGCTACTAGTTTTGCATGTTTTTGTAGTCTTTTATTTACAAGTAAAATAACTGCTAGGTCATTAATGAGGTTTTCCCCCTTTATATTTGGGTCAAAAAATAGGAAGTGATCCAGATATTGTTTTAAGTAACACTAAATGAAACACCAAAAGTCCTAATGTGAAACAGAATATGATTATGAGAGAGGCAAACTAAGAAGATAGATCTAGGGTTTACCTACTGCATTCTAATTTTCAGCAACAAGACGTAGTAGCTAATCCATGGTGTGAATCGAAACTAAAAGTTTCTATTGAGAACTATTTTTTATGCTGAGCATATAGAGTATATGACAAATTTGGGCACGTTCTGCATTGAATTGTGAATTTTTGTATAAGATTAAATTATACTCCGTATAATCTTATCAAATCTATTTGAAACAACTTAAATTGTTTTATATAGCTTATTCTCCTGATAAGGTACATTTATACCCATTCTAACTTGATTAAAATGATTGTATCAGATGTGAAGATGGGAGATATAACCTTTCTTGCAAGTGTTCTATCTTAGAGTGGCAGGAAGGGACCATATGTGGGTAGCCTTGATCGTGCATCTGTAACTAGGTTGTTGTGTATGATCTTGGAAATTGGAGCACTACAAGGAGCAGGACCTCGTACTTGCTTTGAAGCGACTACTGTTGTTGTAGTACTGCTTTACTACACGTAAATCGAGGGAGGGGGCGCTTGCTACTGTAGAGAGGTGTTGTTTCTGCTATCCTATAATATTTGGCCCAAAACCCAGAGCAACTGCATGCTGCTACGTGGCTGCTGCTACAATTGTTGTTCATTCTACTGTTAGACATCAAAGAAGATGTGAAATCGAAGGCTCGTCATTTTCTTCCTAACTAGATTTAATATTTTAATTCTCATGTGCAATATTATAAATAAACTACTAATTTTAATATGTTGAATGTGTAGGGTGCTTATTGGTGTTAGATGAATGGTCTTGATTTGTGGGTCGTGACTCGTGACGAACATAAGTTATGAGCGGTCTTAATATGACGATCTAAGTCATATTACTTTTAGTGGTGTATTTAAAACTAATATGAAATGATGTACTCCATAATTTATAATGTATATTTTGTACATGGAATACAAGAATGCGCATATAATACGTTCCAAATATTAATGCCAAAAATGGTCGTGTCCCATATGATGTCGTTTTATTTAGGTTTTTATGAATGCAATTGTTATTTTATATATTTTTAATAAAATTAAAATTTTGGTTTTCTCGTTGCAATTTAAAATTTAACAAATGATGTTGCAAAATGGAATCAATGTATAATAATAACAAGGGAGTTTCTATGACAATGTAAATGTTTATCATTGGTAATATTCGTAGAAAAAAGCTAGCCATGGTAACACTTGTGGCAACAGGTTTGATAGCCATGGGAAAATTTGTGCCAAATTTATATTTACACCAAGAGAGTTTTTTGTAGCAAATTTTTTAGCCACAACAAAAATTGTGGCAAGAAGGTTATTAGCCATGGGAGCACTCGTGGCAAGCTTATTTGCTAGCCACGGGAATACATGTGGCATATAAATCATGTTTTGCCACACCCTTAGTTTTCCCGTGGCAATACTTTAGCCACGGCCACTTGTGCCACAAGATTTTTTTTGAGAATTCCCGTGGCTAAACTAAATAGCAACGAGAATTTTTAACTTGTGCCACGATTCTTAGTGTGGCACAAGATGCAATTTGTTGTAGTGTGTAAATGTAGTCTTTTCTTGGTCACTCGGGTTGATAAGGATTTGAATGAATCCTGAGTAACCATCCAAGAAACAATAATACCTATGTTTGGTTAGTCTTTCAAGCATTTGATCAATAAAGGGGAGAGGGAAATGGTCATTTTTTGGTGGAGGCATTCATTTTTCGATAATCAATGCACATCCTCCAGCCGGAAAGAACCCTAGTTGAGACAAGTTCACCTCTTTCATTCTCTACTACAGTCATTCCCCCTTTTTTAGGACCAAATGGACCGGGGCTACCCACTTTGAGTTTGCAATAAGTTAGATAACCCAAGCCTCAAGCAACTCGAGTATTTCTTTCTTAACAACCTCCCCCATTGAATGGTTCAACTTGCGTTGCCTTTCAATGGAAGGTGTTGCTCCTTCCTCCAAATCAATGTTGTGCATGCATAAGGTGGGGCTTATTCCCATGAGATCCTCAATTGTATAACCAATAGCCCCCTTATGCTTGCGTAACACATCAAGGAGAGAAGTGACTTGCTCATCACTCAACGAAGCATTAACAAAGGATAGGTCTCATCCAGACCTAAAAATGCATACCTCAAAGAGGAGAGAAGCGTTTTCATCTCCACTTTTGGAGGTTCTTTTACCTTGTCTTTCAATGACTCCATAGTTGCTTCCCTTGCCAACTTGTCTTGCATCAACTCCCCATCTTTTTCTTCAAGCTCTTTGCTTTGCTCATCAAGGACCTTTTCAATGGCCTCCATCTCCGTTGAGTGATCACCTATCTTAGGTTTGTTCAACAAAACATCTTCAAGAGCATTGTTAGTACATAATAGTTCATTTTGCATATCTCTAACAATGTCATCAATGGGTTCAATCCGTAGAAAATCATCAATCACATGATTGGAAGTATACTTCATAGATTTGTTTAGGTCAAAAGTGATTTTGTCCTTACCAATCTTGAAAGATATCCTTTTATTCTTCACATCAATGCATGCCTCAACCATGGCCAAGAATGGCTGTCCCAAAATAATAGGACTGTTCTCATTCTCTACAATTTCCATCACTATGAAATCCACGGGGAATAAATGCTTCCCCACTCTCAAGGGCACATCCATGATTTTACCCCTAGGGAACCGAACGAATCTATTAGGGCATTTGCAAAGTGAACATTGTTAATTGAACAAGGTATAGCAAAGCTACCTGGATCCTTTAACTTAGGAGGGATAGACCTTTGGATGACTGCACTACAATGCTCTGGAAAGGTCACGGTTTTAATCAAATCACATGACCTTTTGCCATTTAGAATTTCCTTGAGAAACATAGAATACGCGGGCATCTCTTGTATTGCCTCCGTTAATGGGATAGTCATGTGGACTTGTTTAAGCATCTCAAGGAACTTACTAAATTGCAAATCAAGCTTATACCCAGTCAACTTTTGTGGGTAAGGGAGTTTAGGCTCATCTTGAATCAAACTTGGCTCATTGCTCGTTTTCTTCCCTTGATCCTTAATCACAATTTGGGGTTTACTTAACTCATCATCATCGTCCTCAAAATCGATGGTTTTCCCACTCATAGTTGTGACCGCAGTCATTTCCCTAGGTTTCAAACCTTGGCTAGGGAAAGTAGGTTGAAAAGATTGCCCCTCATAAGCTTGAGCAATTTGAGAAAATTGGTTTTCAAGCATTTTCAATTGAATCCTTAACTTCTCGGTCTACGACTTGAGGGTGAAAGGAGGGTCTTGACTCCAAGAAGGGTTATTAGTGAGATTGGGGTTCATGTGGTTATATGGTTGGTTAAAAGTTTTTGGGTTTATCCCTCTTGGTCTTTGAAAACCCGGTTGGGGAATCCTATTGGCTACTTGAGGAATTCGAGGTCCATTTTGGAAATTTCTTTGGCCCCCTCCATTCCTTGGGTAGTTAGAATTCGTATTTCGGGGCCCATTGCTACTGTGACCTCCCATAACATGATTTTGGTTTTGGTTTCACCTTGGTTTCACCTTTGGTTTTGGTATCCAAAATTTTCTTGAGCTAACGGTCTTTGGTTCCCATAACCATATGGATCAACATTAGAGCCAATACCATTCATCATAAAATTTCCTTGATCATAGGAGCCAACACCACTAGCTTTGGGGTCATAGTAAACATTTGGAGGATTTCCCATTTCAACATAATTTGGATCATATCCATTATTTAGCCAAGCACCAAATCCATGTATCGAATTGCAATGCTCAAAGCCATAACCATAGTTCATTTCTCCAACATAAGAAGCATTACCATTATAACAATCATACATAATGATGATCAAAAGAACCACAATTCTCACAAGAAATAACATCATTAAGCATACTACAAAAAGATGGTTGAGGATTACCTCTCGTGGCTTGAATGGGTTGAGGGGCTTAGGAGGAGGAGATTCCCTCCTTCCTAAGGCTCTTCTTAACGATTGACTTAATGCCATCTAAGAGCTTTTCTACAGCCTCTCCACTTTCCAAAGCGTTGACCCTCTCTTTCGTTGTCTCACTTTCTTGCCAAGTCACTAAGTTGTCGATCACATCCTCTATCACTACAAGAAAATTGGCTTCGGCCGACAACGGTTACCGACCGATTTTCGGTCGATAACATAGTTTACCGACCGAAAATCGGTCGGTAACCGGTGTCGGAATCAGGTTCGTCGGTAATCCAAAGATTACCGACCGAAATTCGGTCGATAACGGTTTACCGACCGATTATCGACCGATTTCCGACCAATTACATTCGACCAATTTTTGGAGGGAAAAAATGTTTTACCGACCGATTGAATATCGGTCGGTATACCAACCGAATTATCGGTCGGTAAAACACTTTTTCCCTCCAAAAATTGGAGGGACTATGGAGTATTTACCGACCGACTAGTCGGTCGGTAAATACTTCATATTTTTTTTTTAATTAAATAATGGCCCTTTACCGACCGAATTATCGGTCGGTAATTTAATATATTGAAATTAAAAAAAAGGGAATCCAGCAAGCTTGTTCCCAAATGACTTTTGTACTACCAATGCAGATAGTGACAACGACATAAATCACAAGCCTCAACCAATAATACACAGTTAAACTTAGCTAATCGATTGTAATAAATAAACAAATAGGGACACCAAATCCCAACCAGACAAAATTTAATGACGTTATAACATAAACCTATGCCATTGGAATTTGGATACTCGTGAGGTCTGCACAAATCAAACATATGTATACACAGGACTGAACAAGACATCACGAACACGGCGAAGCTGCTCAAGGCGTAATTGGGAGTCGCGCTTACGAGTCTGGTTTTGCTTGTCCTGTCATCTCTGGCTGCAACTTCCTCATCTTTCTGTACTTTTTCACGATAATCAAAGTTGTAAACACTCCACTTTTTCTGTGGGAGAATGTTCAGGCCTCCATGTCCCCCCATTCTAATCCTATCTCAGCTATTACCTGCACATCACACACACATAAAAACTTACGTAAATTTACTTGAAATTCAGTTTGTAAATCAACAGCAAAACAAAAGGGTTACAGTTATGACATGTGCACAACAAATAAAGTGAAACACTAGATCAATCACTGTCACCTACTCACCTCTTTCCGCATCGAAACTGTTTCTCATAAGATTGTACTTCTGCATAATTCCTCAAAAGTTTATGAACATGCCAAGTATTCAGAAAACAAAAGTATAGCAGATTATTAATATTATATATATGCATAGACCAATAGTATAGTAGATTAGCAGCAACAAAATATCAATATGCATAATCAACACTTGCGCAATATGCTTCATGGCATAAAGGCCATGTCATAAACTAAAATTATAATTTCATATCAACAGCGAAGCAACCAATAACTTAATATGTATTTTTACGGGAATACAATACATTGTAATAACTTAATTTCATATCATCAATAAAGCTAGCACAAAGATACTATTGTCTTCTCTACACCATATCTATTCTTACTCGCACTCCCTCCTTCCAAGCTAATTAATTAAGCTTCGAGATAGATACTAAATAAATCATCAATAAAGCTAGCACAAAGATATGAGACATTGAGACAATAATGAGAGAAGGAAAACTACCATGAATCAGAAGTAAATCAAATAAACAATATGCTGATTCACATCTGAGAGTCTATCAACCAATTGTCGCTCCAACAGTGGCCATAATAATTATTTTTGGGAGAATTTCGTCTAATAACAATCGACTATTCAAGTTTCAGGCTTTACATAGTACTCCGTAATTGGCAGCAATCGATTGCAGAATTAAAATTGCGAAAAGAGATTGAAATTAGCGCATCCAGATTGTATCCCGCATGACAACAATCAGTGAAAAAAATAAGAAATGAAAAAAAGTGATAAAAATAAGAAATGAAAATCAGTGATAAAAATAAGAAATAAAAATCAGTGATAAAAAAGTTGAATTGAGTGATAAAAAATCAGATCAGAACATGCAAATTGGGAAAGAAGAAGAAAAATGGAAAAAAGTGTTTATTTTTGATGTTTTAAGCATAACACACTTCCCTTTTCTTTGTGAGTCTAGATCGATATTAGCACCATCCTCTTCAGCTTCATCTTCAGGATTCATCTCTAGTATCTGTGGAAAAAAGTGTTTCAATTAGAAGAGTGTATACAAAACAGACTCCAATCACTCAGTATAATTCTCATCTCATAGTAAGTATGAGATCAGAATTCAAATAGGGGCTAATAAATTATAAACTATACAAAAGCCACAAACAATGTATACATTTATGAAGTCAACAAAGAAAAATCAAGCAAAAAGAAGATAACATAGGGTAGACAAGATGTTCCCTGTTTTATGCACTTCATTTCAACATAAAGAATTTTTTTAAACATTAGGTATCTAGGGGAAAAATCGAGTAATAATAGGTAAAAACTTGCACCTTCCAGAAATACAGTCACTCAAATTGATATTTGCACCTATGTCAAAAGGGAGCATCAAAGTTATTCGGCTCAGTTTCTAACATGTACACTTCCACACATTAACTGATGTGTTAACATTCAAATATGATTATATGACCAATATGACACAACAAAATGCTCAATTAAGTAGATCCTCATCTTGCATTATATGAAGCATTAGAAGGAGTGACACGAAAGAGGCACAAATCCTTGACTACACTTGAACTAATAGCTACCATATGCAATATGAAAATCCTTTATATTAAACTTTGATTAATGCAAAAATTTTAATTCTTGTTTCCATTTCACTTCACCAGCCAACCAAATTGACACTGCACTCTCACCATGGTGTTTATAGTAGCAAATCCTGAAAAAGGCGCAACACTCGACAGCTAATCCTATAACCTAATTCTCGAAGTATCTAAATATCGAATTCAGTATCTCGAGAACGATCAAATCAAACATTGTCATTTGTAACAAAATTCAAAACTGACAAAAATCAATGGCATCCAAATCGCATTAGGCAAAACCCTAACACTTTAGTAAAGTTCACCGCCGATATAATTACTTAAAATAGGGAAGTTTATCAATTACAAAATCAACAACTTCAAAAATGCAAAAATTACAATGATTAACGAGACAATTTAAAAATCAAATGTAAAAACGTACCTCAACGATATTGCCAACGAGGTAAGGAAGTTGCTTGTTAAGCTTGATTTTCTCTTGATTCTCTTTAATTTTCTCCTTATTAGATTCCAATTCCAAATTAGTCATCTGCACATCCTCCTACAAATCCAAAAACGTCCAACAAATCAATAATCGCGAAATAATTCTCGTCACTTCACACAAGCTCAAAACCGTAGATCAAAATTCCTCCAAATACCAAACAGAAAACGGCGATAAAAACAAAAAACAAGTAGATCTAAAAAAATTATTCAGCAAAATTTAGATCTAAAAAACAAGTCAAAAAGTAGATCTAAACAACGAAAAACACGAGTAAATCAAGACGAAAATTGTAAAATGAAAACGAAAAACTAATCAACACGAAAATCAGATAATAACCCTAAAATTAATCAAAGAAAAACGAAAAAGAAAAAATTATATGAAAAAATCGAAGAAAATGAAAAATTCATAGATCTAAATGGAAAACAAATAATCAATGAAAAACGAAAAACAAATAAGAAAAAAAAACTTGCTAGTGGAGGGGAAGGTGGTGGTTCTGGGTAGGGGATGACACGAGGGAGGGTTGTCGAGGGGGCAGTCAGTCGAGGGGGCAGCCGCGTCGAGGGAGCAACGTTTGAGAGTGTTGAGAGGAGAGAGAAGATAGGGTTGAGAGGGTTGAGAGGTGTGAGAGGAGAGAGAATAAGAGATGAGAGGTGTGAGAGGTGTAAGAGGAAAGATATGAGAGGAGTGGGAATAAAAAATGATAAGATATGAGTGAAGGGGAGCCATGTGTGAATTAGGTTTGTGATTTTTGATATTCGGTCGGTAAAATTTTTGATTTTTTTTTAAAATAGAAAGACAGAAGGGGTTAAAATCCCAAAATATCACCGACCGAATAATCGGTCGGTGATATTTTGGGATTTGTTTTTTTTATAAATTAAAAATGTGGATGGGGGTTTAAAATTTAAAGGATTTACCGACCGATTATCCGGTCGGTACACCGACGGATTTCAAAATCGGTCGGTAATACCGACCGAATAATTGGTCGGTAATTTACACCGACTAACTGCGGTCGGTGTCGATCGGTGATACCGACCGATTTTGTTTCGGTCGATAATTTCGGTCGGCCTTACACGAAATTCTTGTAGTGTATTATACCCTCAATTTTATCCACATTTCGATTCATAATTGGACCTCCCGCTCCGGCGTCCAAACTTGTCTTTGAGACATTGGTTAGACCCATATAGAAAGTTTGGTAGAGTAACCATTTTGGGATTCCATGATGAGGGCACTTCCTTTGGTACTCTCAGAAAAAGCTCCCAAGCTTCACCTAATGCCTCACCTCCCATTTGTTTGAAACCTTGGATTTTAGCTCGAAGCTCAACGGTTCTTTTGCGGGGGAAAAACTTTTGTAGGAAAGCTTTCGTAGTTTTCTCCCAAGTTGTGCAAATAACTTGAGCCTCATGTACTCTTGAGCTCCCCCACTCACCTTAATCGTGTCACAATATCGCTCGAAATCTTTCAAGTGTTTATGAGGGTTCTCATCCTTCAATCCATAAAAGTGCTTGGACTCGATCAACTTGATCAAGTTGGGACGGATTTCAAAGGTTCCTTCTATAGAGGGTAGTCTTATTGCCACTACTACAAAAAACGTCAAAGAGACCGGTTAAAAAAGGTCAAAGAGACCGCAACACAACCGGTCTCTAGCTAAGAGGGCTCTTAGGGTAAGAGACCGGGTTTACTATAACCGGTCTCTTTGACTGGAATATAAGAGACCGTTTTTAAAGCAATAACCGGTCTCTTTGATGTCATCAAAGAAACCGGTTATTACTTATAACCGGTCTCTAAGGTATTTTTCTAAATTAAAAAAAATACATCGAGATGTGAGATTCTCACATCTCGATGTACTTTTACACATGGATCAATAATGCTGAATTTCTGGTTTTGTAATAAATTTCTTAAAATGAAAAATACAAATTCCAATCTGTATATTCAAGGGACAAAACAAATATAAATAGAAATTATCAAAGTTTAAATATACATAAACTCAATCACAATGCACCATCACCAAAACTAAAACACAATGCATCATCACGGCATCACCACTTCACCACTTCACCAGAGGCTGCAACTTGATTATCCTACAACGAAAACATAAATAATTTTAGCCAAATAATTTGAAGGAAACACAAAACCAAAAAAATCTTGAGTAGCTAAAAATAATAATTTTAGCCAAAAAACACAGTAGAAAGTATATAAAAAATAATCAATCAAAACACAAAAAATTATCCAGTAAAAAAAATAAGCCAACAAATCGAAAATCAAAAAAATCAAAATCGAAAATCAAATTAAAATCAAAAAAATCGAAAATCAAATTAAAATCAAAAAAATCAGTCAATTCATAAACAGACAGATCTAGTTCATAAACAGACAGATCTAGTTCATAAACCCTAAACCAATAAAACATACCAAATCATACAGCAAAATACCAAAATCCATTCCAGATAACACATAAATCTACAACCGCCAAACCCTAATCAACAAACAAAATACCAAATCAAAAAAGGGAAAAACGAATACCTAGAAGTGTCATTATCAGGGTTGTGAGAGATAATCACCGGAAGCACGAGCAAGAACACCATGATCACCAACATGATGCTCGACATTACAAACGACAGCTCCCTCAGGAATTTGTAAAACGAACAAAACCAACAAAAATCAAAAACGAAGATCTATAAAACCCAAAAATTGGGTAAAAATCATTAAACACAGAAAATAAAAAATTTGAAAAACGAAGTCGAAAAAGGAAAAATAAATACAAAAAAATCTAAAAAAAATAACAAACATCGAAAGCCGCTCACAAATTAAAAACCCACAGAAAAAAAAATTCCAAAACAAAGCAAGATCTAGGATTTTAGAAAAACAAAGCAAAAATATCAAAAATGAAAATCAAAGCAACAAAAATCAAAGATTAAAATCAGAAAATTAATATCGAAATAAAATTGAAAACTTAGATCTAAATGTAAATAAAACAAAAGGAAGATTAAATGGAAGAAATCGAAATAAACAATAACCCTAAAAATAACAACTTAGAAACAAAAATAAAAAATCAGAAACTTAGAAAAAAAATCAAGAATTTCTAGAAAAAACGAAATTCAGAAAATTAAACGAAAACCCTAACCTTGAACAGTAGGTGCGGAGAGAGAGAGAGAGAGTGACGCAAACCGACGTTTGTTGGAGGTGGAGGTTGCTCCATTCGCGGCGGTTTCTGGAGCAAAGGGGGAGTTGCTGTGAGATCGTCGAGTTCGTTGCGGTTTCTGGAACAAATTGACCAGAAAAATCGAGCAGCCAAGCGTTTAAGAGAGGAGGTGAGATACTGAGATGTATTTGTGAGAGAGAGAGGAGGTGAGATGAGAGAGAGAGAGGAGGTGAGATGAGAGAGGAGAGAAGTGTTTGTTAATGAAAGCAAAAAACGAGAGAGAGGAGTAAATGAGAGCAAAAAACAAAAAACATAAATAAATGAGAGTAAGGCGGTGAGAACGAGGGTAGGTGAGTGGGTGAATTTTTATTTTTGGGCCCACTAGGATCAAAGAGACCGGTTTTACTTAAAACCGGTTTCTTTGTTGAATATAAGAGATGTGTTATAAATAACCGGTCTTTTAGATGAATCAAAGAGACCGGTTTTCATGAATATCCGGTCTCTTAACTTAAGAGACCGGTTTTCATACACCACCGGTCTCTTAAAACTGGTGCCAAATCCAATTTTTGTAGTAGTGTGCCCTCATCGATGTAAATGAGCCCGGAGCTCCCATTTCTCTCAAAGACTTAGCCATGGAAAACCAACTTTCTAAACTCTCTTGCTTAGGAACATACAATCCAAATTGTCCATGAGTAAACAAAAAAATAAAAAGTGTACTTCAAGTGAAGCACGGAAATCTTTTTGGTTATTTTCATACAAAAAACAAACAAAAACCAAGCTAGACTCGTAAAGACTTAAACACCTCGCCTCCTAGGCAACGGCGCCAATTTGACGCGCTCCCCCTTGGGCCGTTGGAACTGAACCAAGGAGGATGGACGTGCAAATTAAATTTGTAAACCTAAACTATTCACTACACTAGTGTAGTGGCAAGCAAAGGGTCGATCCACAAGGAAGTGTTGTACACTTGAGGCTTAAAACTTGATTTGGGGTGAAAACTAAGTTTGAAAAGTGGTTTTGTACTAAGAACAACAAGGAAATTTAACTAAAAGCTTTGAAAACTTATAGACTATGCACCAGGATCACTAGGTTCCCTAATCTTGCACAGCCAGTGCAATTCTAAAGGATGGCTCAACCCAAATCCTAATCGTTGCAATCCTAATCTACAAATTCAATTGAATTCATTTCCCAAATCCTTGAATCATCCAAAAAAAGGTTGAATGGGAATCCCTTCCTCACCCTCTCTTGTTCGTGACAAAATATATGAAATTACCTACTCAAACCCATTACCCAATCCCTTGGTGAACTTAGGATGAACACTCCTTCACTAACTAATCAAACCAACCTCCTAATCCTTTGGTGAAATTACACTAGAAAGCTTAGGAAACCACATCAATGGGGAAACTCATCATGGATTGAGCAAGTAAGTATAATCATGACATTGGTTGCACTAGATTAAGGTTTCTAATTACCTAAGCATGAAGACTACTCACAAAACATTGCAAAGAAGAAGAAACCTACAAGAATTAAGCATGAAATAAAAGGAATTGCCATTGATAATGAAATTGCAAAAACTCAAAATTAAGGTATTAAAGAAAAGCAATTAAACTACTCTGTACTACTCAAAAACAATCACAAAACATGTAAAAGCAATAAAGGAAACAATCTAGCAACAATAGAAACAAGAATCAAAGCATACAAAGAAAACCCAAAAAATTCGAAAATCTAAGTGGAATGAAAATTACTGTAAACACGCTCAAAACTGAAATTAAAGGTGAGAATCATACTCTACTCGCTGAGACGATCGATTTGCATATATGATTCGTAAAAAACGGACAAGAAACGAGGAAGTTACCAGCAAAACAAAACCTTGAAACTAAGCTCTAATGGAGTTTTCTCTCTCCTCTAAACTACTTAGGGAAGAAGATGAAGAAAAGATAGAAAAATTTCTGAAAATTAAAATGTAACTAAAACTAAGCTACAAACTACAATTACTACTTACTCGTTTTTCTCTCTCCTCACAATCCTATTTATATCACATTATTACAAGGCTTTAAAATAATTACAAACATGCCATTACTAATGTCACATGTGCAAATCATGCCCCCAGAAGCCAAACAAGGATTAGGTCAAAGCTAAGTCAAACCAAAGTGCAAGGTCAAAGTTCGAAAGTAACCTCCATTTTCAAACGTCCATAACTTTTGATGTGGAGCTCCGATTAAGGCGTGCCATAAACCATTCGAAAGCCATCGATTTTCTAACGCCATTTGTCGCGCATCAAAGTTCCTTGTAGATTAAAAGGTATGAGAAAAACAGTGAAGGGTGCGCGTGCAGGTCTGGAGGCGTGGGCCCATGCGTGGGACACATGCGTGGGCTGGGGCGCGGGCCAACCCTTGAGATGCGCGCCCACTCCTTTTTGTTATATCTGTAGGCGCGGGCCCAAGTGCGGGCGGACCTGGGATGCGTGGGCCGTGCARAGGCTGAACTGGTCAACTTCGAACGYCCATAACTTCTTGCTCGGTGATCGAATTGCAGCTTGTAATATACCATTTGAAAGCTCATGAAGTCTACTTTCCAATGCAAAAAGTCTTTCCAATTTAAACTATACAAAAWGATATGGCTCGAAGAAGGTGTTAGAGCAAATGTTCAAGTGTCTTAAGGCTCAACTTAAGCAACCACAACTAAGCCAACAAGTCGGAAGGCCTAAAACTAGCATGTGCACATCTAGGCAACATGCAAATCAGTCACAAAGCTTGCAATTGAGTGTACAAAGATAGAAAAGAAGAGAAAACTACTGAAAAACCTATAAAAACCACTAAAACCAACAAAGCTTTGCAAAACTAAACAAAATGGAAATCTAACCAAAAGGTTAGTGAAATGATATCGAAAACACACATATTGGCCAAAATAAGGACGAAATAGGTGCCTAAATGTGACCATTTTTGGCAGTTATCAACTCTCCCCAACTAGGACCTTTGCACGTCCTCGAGCAAAGTAAATCAAAGCAAAAGAAAAAGAAAGAAGAAAACCATACAGGAACTCACTTTCGTAGGAATCACGGTCACTTTTAGCAACTAGCGACAAGCCCTTTAAACCCTTAAATCGCTAAGAAGGACGAGGAAGGTTTCGTGAGGGTTTCCAATGAGAAGACCCACAACTCCATATATAAGAAGAAATTAAGGCAAAGGTTTTCAAAAACATAAGGAACACAAGTGGAAAAACAAAAAGAAAAAGAAAAAGAAACAGAAAAATGAAAATGGAAAAATAAAAATTTGCTTTGGATTGGATTTGTTTGACTTTAAGGGACTCTAATAAGGAGAAAGGATGTCCCCCCAACTAGAAATCAAACTAAATTCAAATAGATATCACAAATTGTGTGCAACTTTTAAAGCTTGCAATAAATTAAGTCACTCCACTCTCTTCCTCTCTCCAAAGCGACCCTCCCTYGCTTTTAAGTTGACCAAGCTTGATGACAACACATAGCTCAAAGAAAGAGATCAAAGAATAGCATAGAGAGATTTTAAGAGTGAGGTTTAAGCACATTGCACTAGACATCCAAAATGAAAAATTGTGACTCCTGTAGACACCTGAAAATGTGTCTCCCCAAATGAGTAATCCGTGATGAAACATACCGCGTCTCGCGTTTGTTTCGAATCAGAAAAGATGCTTTGAATTCACAAAAGTTGGAAATACGTGAGGTCGTACTCGGAACTATTGAGCAAAGGTCAAATACAAGGCAAAAATATTTTCTTTCGGTTTTCTCAAAGGTTTTCAAAGGTTTTCAAACAAGTTACACTGGCGATTCTCATGCTTTTTGATTTCTCATCATGTCCGTCACATTTTTCTGAATCCGCCAGTATTTTTAAATTATTTTTCTGATTTTTCTATGATTTTCTATGAATTTTGCAATGTTTAAATACGCAGAATACGCAGAAAATACATGAATAATTAGAAAAATACTCCGGAAATACGTGGAACCTTCTAGAACATTCTAGAACTCCTTGCTTGGAGAGCAAGGGTGTCTAGGTGCGTCGAATCAAGGGAAATCACGAATAAAATAGGAGGAAATCAAAATATTTTGAGGTTTTTGGAAAATATATACGCAATCATCGAGCGTATATACGCAGGTATGGAGCGTATATACGCTGAACAGGAGCGTATATACGCTCCATATGCTGCGTATATACGCTCAACCAAGCTATACGAAGTTTGCCAAAATTCTATGGAAAGTTGCCTGCGTATATACGCTGAGGATGAGCGTATATACGCAGGAAAGCAGCGTATATACGCTCATATGCAGCGTATATACGCTCATCCTCAGCGTATATACGCAGGGTTTTGCCTGACTCGTTTTTGCCTCGTGCCTATAAATACTCCCTTGCCTTGCTCAGTCCGGGGGACTTCACACTTCATACGACTTCACACCTTCACAACGCACATTTCCCGGGGCATGCTCTCTCTCTCTCTCTAAAACACTTTAAACACATTACACATTCGTTTTTAGTTCAAAGCATCGATTCTCTTTCGAATCAACAAGCGAAACAAAGGTTGAATTCTGAGATTACTCACCAATAATTCTCTCTCACTTTCTTTTAATTTGACTAACCATTGTTATGAGTTTTAATGTAATTAAAACAATGTAGAAACTCACTTTTTAATCGTTTCATGTAAATATGTAGGGTTTTCTTAATGCTTTCAATGTTTCCATTGGTTTTTGGTTTTCATTCTTTTCATTTCGTTTCATTATTATTATCCATTGTCAATACTAACAATTCTTTATTCTTGTATAGCAATTCAAGGCGAAAGATCCATTGCGCTTGCGTTTTATCATGGACTAACAATTGTTTTCTTTGTTTTCATGTAGCGATTCAAGGCAAAGGATTCGTTTCATTTCGTTTTACAAACTAACTTTTGTTTTCTTTGCAGATTTAGGGTAAGATGAGTTTTGCATATACTTTGAAGTTTATACACTTCATATCTCATCTTGTCATTGTTGTATAACTTTGTATATATTTTGCTAAACAAAGACCGGAATTATGTGAATCACTTTAAATCAGATTAACTATGGACAACCTGTTTTAGGCACCGTTTTAACATGATTAATACAAAGTGGTCACAATTTCTAGGTTAGGTAGTCTCTTGTGCATAATAGAAACATACTCACTTAGTAATTTTTAGGGCTAGTGCGCTAATAAGGTTGCGAATATGTAAGTTGTGTGCATCCAATAAATCGTTGTTTAATGGAATTACAATGAGACCGAGTAGAGGCCGCTACATGCGGGCGAATTGGGTTACAGATCTGATTCGTACCATGTCCCCGAACCCACGACTGGTTACTTGATTGGACGTGGGGCCATTGTTTTGGCACCAACGTTTCGGGCGTCCGTGAATAACCTTTCTAGGCACGGTGGCGATTCCCCTTACTCGACAACACTACCCCAACGCACTCACGTGCGGGATCCGTGGCTCAAGCCCACGCAAAAGCACCTCGATGTAGAACCAAGCCGCGCGCCCGCTATACGTCCTACAATTTGGCGACTTCACTGGGGATAATCACCGTTAGGTGAAGTGGACAGACTTGAAAAGTCTCGTAATTCCATCATCACGTTTATTGGATTTTGCATTTTGCATGTGACCTTTCGAATAAGGTCGCGCCTTAGGCTCCTTGGTCTCACTATGGGCATGTTCTATGCTCGAGACTACCATAAGGGGGGATACTACCTTGGCTGCATGTGGTTAATTGATCGCATGGCTAAGGCAAGTCCTATCCCGCCCATGCCGTGTGTGCACGTGTTACTGATGCGTGTGCATAAGGGGTATCTTGGCCATACATCGCTAATTGCAAGTGGTGAAAACTGGACCAAGCTCTGCCCTTAGGCGTGGTACACTCTCTGACTTAACCTAGACCGACCATAGTTGACTTGTCATCACGTGTCTTGTATATATGTGCATGTATGGGTCCTAGCCATTGTACAGTTCTAGACATTAACACAACACTTTCATATAGTCCATGGTCATCTTTTAGTTCACATCATGCATTTCATAGCCCATAGTGACTTTAGTTGACCTCTGCCTTAGTCTGTGACCATAGTTCACTAGGACTTTGTCCTTCAACTTTCGACCTTAGTCCACACAGACTTTGACCCTAGGTCTTGACCCTTGATCATTAGAGTCCACATAGACTCTGATCTTAGGTCTTGACCCTTGACTACTAGGGTAGGCACAGACTTTGACCTTAGACGTTGACTTTAGACCCACATTAGGATTGACCTTGCATTCATCCAACGTAGGCTCGACCTCTAGGCGTGACCCTAACCACTTAGGACATGTGCATACATTCTCACGTCATTTGGTGCCCTTTCAAAAAAATAAAAATAAAAAATAAAAAAATTCAAAAAAAATTTTCGAAAAAAAGCAAAAATTCAAAAAACGAAAGGGCACCTTGCATTCATACATTCATTCTAGGAAAGATGACCATGGAATTAGGACATGCATTTGCATCTGCATTCATGTATTCAATAATGACCAAGGAAGTTCACTAAGGGTTTATTTCTTTTTGAAACAGGGGTGAAGTCGTCTCCAAGCCCTTGCTCGACCCAAAGAGTTTGAGCTCTCAGCCCAATCCAAACCTAGCCTTCCTCCAACCTTCATCATTCATCAGCCCTAACACCACACCCTCAGCCCAATCCAAACCTAGCCTTCCTCCAACCTTCATCACCCATCAGCCCTAACACCACAAAATGGCCTCCCAACAAGAAAAGCTCCAAAAGCTTGCCGAGCAAGTTCAACAGCTTGAAGCTAAGATCAAGGAGTTGACCTCGAGCACTTCCTTGGACAAGCTGTTTGAAAAGGCAATCAAAAAGCCACCGACCCCACCTTCTACCAAGACCAACCTCCTCTTGCCCCCAACCTTGCAACCAAACTGCCAAAGGATTTCTCAGCCGAAGACGTACCCAAGTTCAAGCCAACTGATGACCCTCGATTCCATATAAAGGGATTTAAGACCACCATGGCACTTAAAGGGATTGACCCTGCCTTGTTTCCAATGTCTTTCCCCTTTCCTTGGAACCGATATGTCAGAAGTGGTTCTTCTCACTTCCTGAGAAAAAATAGCTACTTGGGAAGACATCATCCACGCATTCATGGCAAGATACAAGGGTAATCAGACCCAAACATCCTTCCGAGAGCTTGAAATCCTTAACCAGGGAGAGAACGAGGGGTTCACTACCTATCTGACTAGATGGAGAGGAGTTGCTGCCACCCTAGTCTCCGCTCCAACTGAAGAAGAGATGGTCAAGACCTTCATTTCTAACCTCCAGCCAGAATACAAAGATCATCTCAAGTATCGAGGCCTTACCACATTCGCAAAGGTCTACGACATTGGAGTGGACATAGAGAATGATCTTCTTCAATTCACATGAGTCAGTTGGAGTCTTAGCTTTAGGATCGAGTCGGAGAGTCCCTTTCCCTAGACTATGTATCCTTTCTTTTTCCATTTCGGGTCTATGTCATTAGGTTTAGGATCAAATTCTCCAATTAGCCTCAATGTAATAAATTCTTTTGTTAATAAAAGTTTCTTTTTTCTCATTTTCTTTAGCCTCCATATAGTTTGTGCTTCTAACTTTAATAGAATCAAATTAATAATCGACCTCACAATTCAATGGACATTGCCAAGAGAGGCCTTCTTTCATAGCTCCACAAAACAACCTCTTCCCTCCATTCCCTTCATCAAATCAAAATCCCTTGCAACCCCTTGAGCCATAAACACTATCATTCAGCCTATCTTTCTTTCATCACCCACATCGACCTAACCCTTTGGACCAAACGGTGCGTAGGAAAAGACATGTGCAAAAGAAAAAAAAAGAATAAAATGGGCAAAAAAGCAAAAAGCAAAAAAATCAAAGTTCAATACCAGTCATCACAAATGCAAATCAATCCAATACAAATCCAAAGTTCAAAGCCCAATTCAAACAAAAAGCAAAAGTCTAAAAAGCACACTGCGCACCGCGGGTCACTCCATGATCATCGAGCCTTTTCAACCCTCAAACCACAGCCTCACATTACAACCACAAAAGCCCTCTCACACGAGGCATTGTCCAAATCATCAACGAGAACTACGACGGTCTGATTCCAAAAGGATACGTAGGAAGCCTCTTCTCGAGGTCCGACCCAATTCTGAGGTTCATCATATGGTTTGATTCCCTTAAAGTCAGAAGCACAAATTCCTAGTGTAGAACCCGACATAGACTCGAGTTTGAACCTACATCATCTAGCCAACCACATCAATTCCCCATTTACTTACCCTTAGTCACAAATTTTAGCCTTGTATTTTCTTGAACCTTTAGCCTATTCTTTCATACACCTTAAGGGGCTCTCCTCAACTCGTCCTTAGGCTATCACTCTGCAGCATTCATCATGCATTCTCCTCAAAGCATCGCATTGCAGCATTTCCTCCATGTTCTCTCCTCATGCAGCATTCAGCTCAAGTTACTGATTTGGGCAAATCAAAATCACATCCCTCATTCCTCTCTCCTCATGCAACATTCAGCTCAAGTTACTGATTTGGGCAAATCAAAATCACATCCCTCATTCCTCTCTCCTCATGCAGCATTCAGCTCAAGTTACTGATTTGGGCAAATCAAAATCACATCCCTCTTACCATTACCACCACAAAAAGCTAAGCCACAACATTCACTTGCCTTACATCAACCATTGCCCTAACCTCGAAAGCTCATCAAGTTGGGGGCTCACCCACTAAACCAACCACGAACACCACAAACTAAGCCATTCCCACACACCCAAACCCCATGGGTTGGGGGCTCACTTGCAATCACAAGCATCGTCTTTGCTCGAATAGGGGCTTGAGACGGCTCCATCCCGCAATCCAAAAGCATTTTACCATTAGTCTACTTCCTTGGTCATTTCATGCATTAGATCTAAGAATAGACTTGCATTACACACTTCATAAGCATCATTGCGCATTGAGCATACATCATCATGCATATGCATCCTGCACAAACACATTACATTGCACATTGCACCACCTCAACACGAGGCTAGGGCCCATCTTACATGCATTTGCCTGCACACGCCTATACGGCATTCATCGCTATACGCGATTGTTGCTACACGCAACTTTCCCCGAAAAGCCAAGGTCAGCCGTAGGGGAACTTTCCGAAGGAACGAGGCGCTTCCGACGGAACTTGCATTACTCCGTCCCAAATCAAATACTTTGACTATCGTCTTACGAGATTTTCGTCTCTTCAGACTCAGTCAAAGTGGGGGCTTCTTCACACAACAGCTCCTTTGCACACTTCGGGTTTTGGAACTTTCTCCCGCACCAGAAATTCCACATTTATGCACACTTCGGGTCTACGATTTCTCCCGCTACAGAAATCCAGCACAAGCATCTTTCGGGTCTACGATTTCTCCCGCTACAGAAATCCAGCACAAGCATCTTTCGGGTCTTATGGTTTCTCCCGCTACAGAAATCTCAAGCAAACACATCTTCGGGTCTTGGAATCTTCTCCCGCTACAGAAGTTCCGTCAGCACATCTTCGGGTCTTGGAATCTTCTCCCGCTA
>SNQN01004418.1:12911-27693 GCA_008642245.1 Bassia scoparia
AACTATAGAGAGAATAGATCTACATTTTATTGATTGTGTTTGCTTGTCATATTTCCCATACAATTACATCAATATATAGAAAACATAACCTAACCCTAGATAAAACCCTAATAACTTAGAATAACCTAATGGGCCTTGGACCTATGGTCCAATGCCCTCTAACACTCACCTTGAATCTATTGGTTCTTCTGCGGTAATTTCTTATGGATCCATTTTTAAAATACTTTCCARCGTTACATGATCCTTTAAAGTATGTTGGAATCCCATAACCCATAAAATTGGGAGTTTTGATTTTGCCCAATTTGTAATTACCATATTGCCCTTTTGTGATAATCTTATTTACACTTTGCCTTGTGTTATACCACGTGTAACTTTGCTGCTTCTCTTACACGAGTGCTCTGTTTTGTGTGGCTGTGCTTTGTGGTTGATTTTCTTCATTACCTCTTCCTGTTGTGTTTTTCGTTACCTCACTCTTCTCTTCTTMTCTCAGCCTGATTTTCTTCTCATCATCGTCACTCTCTTCGATCTTCTWTGCGTTGTTAGCTTGTGGTTTTTATTTGCTTATCAATGCTGCGAACCAGGAAGCCCAACCTGTTTTTTCAAGATGGGATCCTTCTCTTTTGCATAAGGTCAGTTTATTGTTTGTTTGGTTACTTTAGTTTATTCGTGGTTGTTCAATTGTTTGATTTAGGGTTTTTAATTTGATTTTTTTGTTTTCAATTTGATTTAAGATTTAGGGTTTTAATTGTTGATCGTGGGGATTTGGGGTTTTCGAATCGGGGCTATGGGGATTTGATTGTTGGTGTTTTGGGGGTTTTAGGGTTTACACCTTCATCCAAAATGTTTATAAAAATAATTTGATGGCACTAGTGTTCTGGATCGCATATTTTACGGAGTAAGTGTTTACTATAACTACAGTGGGGCTGCCGACTGTTTCAAATTGGATGATGACCCGCATGTGATGAGTGGCTGGAAATGGCAGGTTCTGAGTTCTCTTATGATATCGTAAAGCCTTGGTGGAAAGTTTAAAGAATACGTGATATTTTGTTTTAGTAAAATATTAAATCCACTGTCAACTAAGCTTAAATAGTTAAATGTGTCGAGATTTTTTCAGTATTCATCAACAATCAATGGGATTCCTACAATGCAGGCATGTACTGAGATGGTGATGCCAATGTCCAGTGACCCTGAAAAAAGCATGTTTCAACCATTTAGTTTTAATTACACTTATACACAAGAGCGTTGCATGAGATCATACGGAGTAAAACCACGAGGCAAATGGATAACTACTGAATTTGGTGGACATGTAAGTTGCATATTCACCTTTATAATTTTCTTGTATAATTAATTAATTATATACTTTATGCCATGTATGATGTATAGCGTGTTTAGTTCCTTAAGTTTTTCTTTTTCTTTTTTTCCTACCCACATCAATGTTTTTGTACAATTGTTTCAAACCCACATCAGCTTGAAGTATATGATATTAGAATTTTCAGAGGATATTCAGTCAACTTGCACACACCACAAATAATTACACAAGTCGGTATTTTGGCATGAAAAATGGCATGTCAAACTATGTTTCAGTTTTTTATTCTTAACCGGGCTGAATTTCAGGTTGAAAAAGTTGCTTGCATAGTTTGGCATGAAAAGTGGCATGTTAAACTGTGTTTCCTTTTATTAATCTTCACTGGGCTGAATTTCGGGCTGAAAAAGTTGTTAATGGAGATTGGTATACTATGTTTCTATGAAGGACTAAGGTTGCTCGCTTGCTCTTACTCTTGCTCAGTTCATGGTGTTGATGCCGAGGCTTTTATTATTTTTATTATAAGCTTCTAGCTACGCTACCAAATGATTGTGCTATGGTTAGATGTTCAATAATTTTGTGTTTTGTAGCACAACTCTTATTGGTTATGTAAGTTATATTGGCTTATATTCCATTATACCTTCATGTGGTTATTATGCTGCTTTGTACCCAAGTCTCAACTCTCAAGCTATGCGTGTCTTTCGCACTTTGTGYAGGATTTCGAGACTACCTGGAAAAATAGGTGAAAAGGAAGATGGATTTGGTTTATGGTGAGGGGAGTGTTGGATTAATGTGCTCAATTTCAAGGAAGGTGTTTAATGGAGGCCGCAATGTATTGGGGTAATATGAATTACATTTTCTTAAATAAGTTTCATAAAATTGTTTCAGAATTGTAATCAATTTGATACTTTGATTTAATTATCTTTTTTCTCAATGCAGTGTCATCCCCAAAGCTCTGATGCCTATTGAGGTACTGTGCTTTCTATTTTGCTCATTTATGTTTAGGGTTGATTATTAATTTCAATATTAAACTCTTTTAGTAGGACAAAAAAATGTAATATTGAATACTCTGATACTCTTTGAATATTGTTGTTGTGCTTAATTAGTTGCTAGAAACACTGAAGACAGTCCAAAATATCATAAATAGGAGGAATATGTGTGAAGATAGTAGTGAGGAGAGGGATCGAAGGGTTGTGGTTGTGCAATGTGGGGGTTTGAATTGGGTAGAGATTAGGTAATATGGAATCTGGGTATCTTTAAACTCAGAGACAATGAAAAGGAAACCAAGGGTGTGATTCTTTTTCGCATCCCTCGTTCTTTTAAATTAAGTGAACCAAGCTAGCCTATAATCTATATGTGCACATCTTTGACATAGCATCATATAAATCTAATTTTCTTGCTCATTATGTGCATATGTTTGACATATGATATGTATTTGATCAGATTTTATGAATGGATAAAAGGTCCAAAGAAGCAGCCATCAAATACTGAAAATCATTATGCTTTTCTTTCCTTGAGCCTCATTGTTAAAGAGTGTAAGTTTGAGTTATAGTGGTCCAAGTTCCTGTTGGTTAYATATAAAATTGTAAACTATTCTCTTGGGAAATGCTAATGGAGTTCTACGATTGAGATATTGTGTGTAAACTTTTGTCTTAAGGATTTGAAATTATGGACCCATGGTCCCATACACAAGTTTCTGTGTTGGCTTATAAGTTAGGCATTTAGCATGGAYAAATTTAAGAACTTGGAAGAATATATTTTGCTAATGTTGTTGTTTAAAGATTATAGTGCTCTACTGTTTTATATGCTCATACTTATATGTGACTTGGTTCCAACATCTTGATATTTTGACTTTCTTAACAGGTGCTCTGCTTTCCTACCTGCTTCAACCTGTTTATGTTTCTTCATTCACCATTGGGAAATCATGTAATAGCTCTCAAAACCTCTTCCTGAAAGACAACTTGAGGAGATCTTTGTATGATAGGCTAAACCCTGTATCAAATATATCATTTGGGTCTTTAGGGGTGAATGAGGTTCGTCTTGTGTAGCTGTGCATCCTATGTCAATGCAGTACATGCTTTTKCTTAYAATAAACGAGTGCTTTTTGATTGATTCTTAATTCTTAATTTAATTGATCGAATCTCTATCTCGATTAAGGCAGCTTGGAATTAATTGTTTCGGTTTGATTAGGGTACGCCTTGTATGTTTGATTCAACACCTTTGTAAAAGAGAGTGTCGTTTTTAATATACTTTGTTTCATACTTGTAACTTTTTTAATGAAAATTTATTATACTTTGGTTAATCATACTTGAGTAATCATACTATTGAAAAAAATGACAATTGTTGCTAGAATAGTTTTACACCCATGTGTTGCGATAATTGCGATACGGATATCTGATTATATATTTCTAACGATTAGCGAGTGTTAGATACAACCAGTAATATCATGCATATTGTTAACATGAGACATACTTGCTTGTTAAGTCAAATTTCACATAATACAATGAGTTGAGACCAACTTAAAATAAATTGTGTGGTATATTAATTAGACATACATATACCATGCGTGAACAATTTATAAAATTAATTGACAAACTCGCAGCATGTCACGAGAGCCAACTTTGGTAATTTGAGCTCAACTTAGTGGGTATAACAAACCTAAAATTCAAGGGCATAAATTTGGAGGGGTATAGCATAGAAAACCCAATACCTTGGGGTATTTTGTAGAAAATCCCTAAAAAATAAGGGCAATCCCTCTCTATTTTGGTTTCACTATYTGGGTTTTGGTTCACATAATTACCTAGGTTTTGGTTCTATTTGTCATTCAACCTTCTTAACAAGTCATATAATAACTTAGACAACTTTCAAAGAGAAATAACAATTTTATCAAATTATCCCGCCTTCTTTATGCATTTAGATTATGTGAATAAAACATGTTTGATTGGTCGGTTTGTACGGCTATGGTGTTACAAACTATAATGAAAGTATAATACTTTTGTCATTACTTTTCAACTAAAAAAATTACTCCGTAAATTAGATAATGAAAATACTTAGTCGTACWTATAAATTAACGTATTTATCGTACAATATGTTCGCGTGGAACATGGCGCACTAGCGCGCGCCGTGTGCCACTAGTGTGTTCAAACATGAAGGGTTCTATATCTACAATTGTGCTAGTGAGCCATTAATTAGATTGTATTATAACATGTTGAAAAAGACATTTTGAAGAACACGACTTTGAAATATGGAGTAGAATTTTCTTTACTACATTCWATAATGTTGTTGGTTCAATTTCAAAGAGTACTTGATCTTTGGTTAGATGAAATTATGTATGTTCTTGCCAATTAGTTGGAGAATACTTAGCTTGTACCTTAGAAAAATTAATTGTTGAWATAAATCTCATTTGCATTAAGAGTAAAGTRTGTTGTTCTTATAAGCTAAGCACATTAAAGCCATTGGACAATTGCGGACTTGTGGGTGGGCTGCATATGTGTAACGTACGAGAGTGACATATTACATCATAAGTATTTATCTCATAATTATATACATTTTTTTAACACCAATTAGAGTTGACTCGAGTGGTTAAGGGTCTCAAGCTCCTTGACCAAGGTCTCGGGTTCGAGCCTTAGGAATGAAAAAATTTCTATCTGTGAGGGATGTTGCCCATCAAGGTACCCATACAAACTCCTACGAGAGTTTAGTCCACTCGTCAAAGATGATGGGAACTTCTCATAGTAGTACAAAAAAAACATTTTTTAACAATTGTTTAGTGTTATCATTATTTTGTTTGTGTATCCATTTAGTCACTCCACACACAAGACAATAAGTTGAGTATAAAAGGTTACTTCAACGATAAAATAAAGGTTATATCTTAATTTAAAGTTAATTTAACAAAAATGTGTTTAATCAAATGAACATTGCTTTTTCTTTCCTATAAAATTCAATTTATTTTCAAGATGAAATTGAACAAAATTAAGTTTCCTTTACAACTAAATGACATTACTAATAGAATATATAACATTACTAATAGTTTTTGGTTGAGATGGTCCGGTTAACATGATATCAGAGCCAGCGTGACACAGAGATCACGGGTTCGAATCTCACCCCCTATCGCAACATTGCAAGCACAATATGAGGCTAATCACATGTAAACTTGGAGTACATCAACACACATAATTAGAATTTCTTAACCACTCTTTTCCAAACGATCACAAATTGATTAACCCGGGCCTCAATACGAAAGTCACACCATGTTGAACTTTGTCTTTGATCCGCATGCTCGCTTGCTAGAGAAATTTATCCACGGGCGCTATAACTCAACCCAATAAGTTACGTAATTATATCATGAACCGAACCAATATACTCTGTACGTGTCATGTTTTTTTCGCGCCGAGTCATCCCATTGAGTCGCTGGGCTTAAGGGCGACAAATGGGTCGTGTCAGGTCGGGTTTGTGTCGAATATTTTTTCGTCTCGAAAAATCCCAACCTTTATCCGACCTAATTTTTTTTTCGTGTTAGGTTTTTTAGACCTAACCCAACTTGAATTTTTTTTGGGTCGACCTTATGACCCATTTGTAACCTGATTTTGTTTATCTTCGGAAAATGATTCCAAAAATAAGGTGTGATGAACCCGAATATGACCTGATTTTGTCAGGTCAMCCCGAATATATGAACCCGAATACACCTATTTTAACTTGAATTTTTTTAAACTACCATTTGTGATACTCCCTCYGTATCAAAAAACTCGCAACACTTGTATTAACAATTCTTAACTTTCTAATTTTTGTTTAGGTGTAAAGTATGAGAGAGAAAGTGAGTGATTAAAAGTGAAAATAGGAGGGAAGTTGTTGAGTAGAAGATGACAAAATAGGAAAAAGTAAAGCAAAAGGACTTGAAAAAAAAAACAGATTTCAATGCAACAAAATTTCAAATCAGCCAACTTTATTGCCATTTCACGTGTAAGCATTAGGAGTTGGTGGGGAATTTTTGCCAAAAAATTGAATTTCCCTCCAACTTTTACATTTTAAAAGTTCAACAAGTTTACCTACCATCCTATATATACCCATTCTTTACAAAAATTTCATCACTTCCTACAAACTTCAGCCATCCTTCCTTTGCTCATCTTACTTAAACCCAAAAAAAAACAGATGAAAAACACACCAATTCAACCATCCTTCTAATTAGAGTGTTAAATTCTGCAAAAAAAAAAAAAAAAAAAACCTAAACAAACTTCATCAGCAATTTCATCATCTCCTTCGAAGCAAAATGGACGATGACGAGTTCTACTCCATAGATCAGTTGCTGTTGGAAGAGGGCATGGTAGCATCGTCTACATATCAAACACATGAGAGTCAGTTTGAAATTCCAAATGGCAAAGATTTAACGGAAAGTCAAAAAGAGAGCATAATATTGTCACTTTATGACATTCGAGTTGGAGGTAATCTCCCATATGGTGCTCAAAGCAAGGTTGCTAGACAACACGGCGTTCATAAAACAACAGTATCTAGACTATGGGTTGTTGCTAGGCATGCAATTGCAAATGGGGGCTGCCTGATGTCAGAAACAAGAAACAAGGAAGGTCTGGAAGACCACCAAAGTATGAAAATACTGAGGATTGGCTTGCATCAGTTCCTTTGAATCTCAGAGGCACAACAAGGACCTACGCTGCTGCTCTGAAAGTCTCCCACTCACACATCCATAGGCTCATCAAATCAGGTAAGTTAAGAGCACACACATCAGCCAATCACCCTAATGTTTCTGATGTAAACAAGATTCATAGAATGAAATGGGTACTAGCACACATTGMGCCATCATATCAGGGTCAGAAAYCAAAATTTGTAGACATGGAAAGAAGAGTGCACATAGATGAAAAGTGGTTTTTTTCAATCCTRGTACCAKGAGGTTTTACATGTTGCCAAAGGAAGCTRACCCATATAGRAGTACAAAAAACAAAAATTTTAGTGTTAAAATTATGTTCATGGGGGTTACTTGCAGACCAGTGTATGATGAAGGTGGTAATTGTGTGTTTGATGGGAAGTTAGGAATATTTCCTTTTGTTTATCAAGAGAGGGCAAAGAAGAATATTAAGAATAAAGCTGCAGGAACTTTGGAGACCAAAGTATGCACCAATGTCAACCAGAGTGACACAAGAGAGATGCTTATCAATAATGTATGTGCTGCCATGCATTAGAGAAAAATGGCCTCAGTGGTTGTCAAAGGACATTGAAATTCAGCAGGACAATGCAAAGGCTCACATTAGTGACAGTGATCCAATTTGGAGAGAGGAAGCATCCAAAGAYGGTTTCAACATCCACCTTATAAACCAGCCAGCTCAATCACCAGATTTTAATGTACTTGACCTAGCATTATTCAGGGCCTTACAAAGTCTACAAAATCAATCTTTTCCTAAGGACATTGATGACTTAATTGTGAAAGTGAAGGAGGCACATGATGAATTTGATCCTAACAAATTGAGATATGCTTGGATTACACTCCAATATTGCATGGTTGAAGCATTGAAAGACAAAGGGGGCAACAACTACAAGATCCCACATATCAACAAAAGTAGGCTGGCCAGATTGGGAGAGTTGCAAGAACAGCTGGAAGTTGATCAGGAAGTCATACAAGAAGYTGTGGACTATCTCAATGAAAAAGAAGCAGACAACCAGAGTATGTTTTAATGTCAAATGTTACTTTAAAGGCCCTTATAGGAAAAGTTTGGTCTATATTAATCTTTTGTCACTTGTAACATATGGTTAAAAGGCACTTATGAATCTTTGTGTAACATATGCTTAATTGGCCCTTATATATGAATCTTTTAAGTTGTTCATGAATTAAAATGAGAAATGGTGATGTTTTTGTGTGTGCGTTAAATAATCCATCAGATGGGATATGTCTCACATGAGTGTAAAATCATGTGTCACCTACCTCTAACTTCAACCAATCATGGGAGTTTGGAGGGGCAGCAACATGAAGTCACACCCAACATGAGTTGAGTCCCTTCATCATTTGGATGTGCCTAATAGCAATACATTTGGGGGACTCAAACAGGGTGGAGGAACATAGAGCAGCAGGAACACCCTCTGAAAACATCATTGAGGGTGTCAGAACAGACTAACAATCACTTAAATCACAAAAATTTCATCACTCATCATAGGCACCCCATTTGCAATTTCATAATGAAGCCATCAAGTAAATAATGTCATACTCTGCCAACATGGGACTCAAACATAATCAACAACATCAACCATCAATTTAGTAATGTCATAATCAGCCAAGTTGGGACTTACCAACCATAATCAACAAAATAGCCATCAACATAATGAACCATCATAAAGAACAACATCAAATATTCAGCCAACATAATATCCATCATATCCATGATAAAGAACAACATCAAATATTCAACCAACATAATATCCATCATATCCATGATAAAGAACAACATCAAATATTCAACCAACATTAAGCCAATATTCAGCCAACATTCAGCCAAAATTCAGCCAATATTCAGCCAAATTTCAGCCAACATTCAGTCAATATTCAACCAACATAAAGAACAACATCAAACATTCAACCAATATTTCAACATAATCAGAGATCAACGTCTCTATCTCAACATCATCAAGGTCAACAAGGGCAGAACTACAACCCTCATCCCTTGCAGCAAGGGTCTCTCCCAATATTTGGCAGGAGGAATCAGTTTCCTCTTCTGAGGAGGACCTAACCTCCTGTTTCACCGACTTCATGGGAGAGGGCTCTTCAATGACAAGTCTCCTCTGCCATGGAACACCTTACACAAACAACCCAAAATTACCAACATCAACAAGCAATTCAGGCAAAAATCAATCGAAGTCACCAACAATATAAACAATAATTACCTTTCGCATTTCTGCAAAGCCTCTGAAATTTGTTTGAGCCATCAACTTGTTTCCCTTTGTTCCTCTTTTCCAAGACATTCTTCCCTTTCTTATGAGCACTCGATCTAGCTTTCTCTACTGCCTCTTTTACATCTTGCAAGTCCTCTTCTGTAATTGTAGGCAAGCAACACACAATTTGACGATTCCCCTCCAGTCTGACCTTTCGTTGACTCCTAGCTCCTCCCTTCGAACTCTCCCCTGGACCACTTTTCCTCTTTTTGGTGGGACATGAAGCATCATCCACTGCACTGCCAAGAACGGTGGTTAGTGCAATCGCACTATCAATAGTGAGATGATTATGAAYGGAACCAGAGGTGCAAAAGTTTATCAAAGCATCGACAACCCCAACTTCAAACAACTCAATGAAAAAATGGAGCATCTTCTTCTCATCACCATCCTTCGAATTATGGTACGCACAACGCAAGGGCCTCAGATCTACCATCTTTCGAATTTAGGGACTCAGCGAGGATGAGCTAGGGTTTCAGTTCGAGGAAGGAACTTGAATTGAAGAACAAAAACACAAATATGAAGACACTTGGAAGGAGAACAAGAACATTAGGGTTTCATCGAACTGAAATCAGTTCATTGGACGAACGGAGAAGANTGTAGCTCCTCGTCCCATCCTTGACACTATGTCTATTCATATCAAGATGCCTCGCCTTAAGACAACTGCTACAAGGAGACATGAGGACCAATTTTGGGAAGACGAGGTGCYAGAACCGAGTACTACTGGCCGCTTGCCTATGCGAGTAGAGGACTCCAGTCTTGACACCGCAGACATAAGTGCGAGCCTTGATGATGCTTTGCAAGAAAGAAACGACGAGGAAACYAATTTAAAATCTGCCAAAGTTAAGGGTGAGGAGGARGCAGAATACGAGAAAGATCCCTTGGYGTGGATCACCAAAAATAAACCTCCAGTGGAAGAGTCTTCAGAGGACGAGGACAAGGACAAGGACAGTCCTACCTCTACCATAGTGCGAAAGGCTTAGAGGGCCGCACCTTTGCAATTCCAGCATATCTACGCACCTCACATTGGCTTCGTCTCTCCTGAAGTCCAGGAGAGGTTCGTGATCCCTACTTAGGGGACTGCGATCACCCAAACCACAGAAAACACCTTCGCAGTTTATAAAGCGGTGGTGGACTTGGGCCTTCGCTTCCCTTTGCACTCCTTCATAATAAATTTGATGAAGGCCTATGGCATAGGCCTCGCACAGCTGACACCGCAGTCATAGTGTCACATCCTTGAGTATATGGCCACCTGTAAGGTGAAGGGCTGGCCATGCAAGACTGAGGTCTTCCTTCGCATGCATTTGATCTACAAGAACAACAAATGCCAAACTGGTTGGTTCCAGCTTCAGCAGAAGGGTAAGTATATGACCTCGCTGGACAAGCCAAATAAAGTGTACAAYTGGAAGAATGACTTCTTCCTTGTGCACACCGAGAACACTCCCCTCGCCAAGATCCTCTCCTCTTGGACCTCGCATCAGAATTCATTTAAGGAGAGTGATTTGGGTGCAAGGACTCCTATTATTGTACAGCAGCTGGAGTACTTCAAGACTACGGAGTACACCTATAGGGCCTTGAATAGCAAGACCACGGTTCCCAAGAACTGGCTCCCAACTCTTGAGTGCTTCTGCAATAAAGATTTTATGCGAGCCTTTGACCTCGCAGGTGGGCGCAGAATAGAGCGAGAGTTGAGAGGTAGACTTTCAACTTCCTCATTATTGTTTTTGCCTGAACTTTTTCTAACAAAGTGTTCCCTCTCGCAGATTCTGCTTTCGCAAGACTTCCCAGCCATTTAAGTGGGACCATGTCAAGCTAAGACTTTCAAGCTTTCTCAGCCGCATGGCGACTAAAGAMCCTTATTAAGAAAAATGCCATTCATCGAGTAAGTTCCTTCCCTCGCATTTTGCTTCTCGCCCTTCGCATGAAAAGTTTTCTCAAATGCGAAGGCAGTTGTAGACACCCAAATGTGTCTCCCCAAATGAGTAATCGATGATGAAACATACCACGTTTCGTGACCGATTCGATTCCGAAAAGGCGCAAATGGCCACAATTTGATTAAGTGAAAAAGAGTAGCGACACTAACTGTACGTCTATTGTACACTTTCTCAGTAACATCTCCGGCTCTATTGTATAGGAATGCAGACTACATAGACTCTTCCATCAGGTCGACAAGAATCCGAAAGGGACATTATAGCTAGGATAGGACTTCTATGACTTGCAATCTAGAGAAGACCGCCTTACGGATCTATTGATTCCGCACCTGGGTGACTCATAAGGCGGCTTTGATGGTAGTCGGTGTTTTGATTTTTTTCCAGTTGGGGGGCCAAGGAGGTATAGGATTTCAGAGCTTTTTTTGTGATTGATGGAGGGTCAAGAGACATGGGTACCTTTTGTTGGAGGTAGGATTTGTTTTGAACATTCTTGTCCCGCTCACCCCACTCTTTGGCCTATCACGGGGGTATCGTTGACTGAAAACCTTCCGACTTAGTGGACCCGACACTGTTTTTGGATAATGGATAAAGTTTTGAGAATGGATTTTGAAAACTGGACTTCTGCAATGGGTTTAGTACCTAATTCTTAATTTAAAGGTGCTAGACTCGAGAAAAGATTTCAAACACTAAAGAATGGGCCTAATTTCAAAATTAAGGACTCTTTTGGATCCCTTAACTCGAGTCCACTTGACACATTTTGAATGGGCCAGCTTGAATCCAAGTTCCTAGGGTTAGTCTAATGATCGAAACCAGTTTCATCAGACTTTTAAGGGTTTCCTTAGTACCTCTTTGAGAGGTTTGTGTAGATGCTAAGCGCTAGAGATTCAGATTGCTCAATAGGCTATACTTGGGTTGAAACGCAGCTGTAGATTCAGATTAAGGTAGGCGGTCTCTTGATGAATTTAAGAATTGAATGAACCTACATATTGTTTATGATCCGTGTTTGTTGGAGGGGGTTCAAAGGTCGAATCTAAGTCAGATTTAAGATTCTTGGATTGGACACTCTCAGTATTGTGTACGTCTAATGTCAGTGAATGTATTGGTTTCAAGGCCGCGAATGGAGTTTGAAAATTGACTCTTTATGATTAATGGTGTAGAATGGAGTCGTGGGCAGTCGAGAGACTCTTTCGATGAAATCTTGTATACCATAGATTGAAGAATGTTCACAAAGTTACAAGAACATTGATTGCAAAACATCAGTAATCACGAATTTATCATCTACTTAAGGTTCAGATCTAACGCCTGAACTCGATAGGTCTGGTGCGTTGGCAGCAGCAGTTCCTCTGGTTTAATGTATCTAGATAATAGTGTACGGGTCCAAGCCTTAAGTGAGCTCAGTTGAGTCTATGGGTCCATATTTGTCACTCCTTAGATGGACCTCATACTAGGATCTATTAGGATGTAAATGAGTATCTGGCCGATGATCTTATTATCTCTCAACTCTGCGCGTTCTATATAAACGAACAGCGCCCTATTTTGTCTTCTATGATTACCACTACCATATCCTGGTTGGTGGCACTATAAACGTTGCCGGCATCGGGCGGATGTATTTTTGGAATCTTATTCTTTATGAGACTCGATCGACACTGATTCATTAACCAACCATGCACGCAAGGTAAATATTCCCCCTTAAGGTGAAATTCGAGCATCTAGAAATGCCCATCGCATTCCTAGATCAAAAGTCCTAGGACATTGACCCTATTCGAAGGTCCAAAGCAAAATTCAATTGATTATGAATATGGAACTACGAGACTTTCAAGTCTGTCCACTCACCAAAAGGTATTGTCGCCAGTGAAGTCCGCCAAAAAGCTGTAGGGCTTCGCCCCGCCTTAGGGGGCGGTGACTCATGCTTCCCAGTGGTCATGGAATTGAGCCTGGAAATCCTGCATGTGAATCGCGTTGGGGTGTGTTGTCGAATTGAGGGGATCGCGCACCCACGTGCCTATATAGGTTATTCATGGACGGATGATGTTAGTATCTCTACCCCGAAACAATTGGTTGCCAAACTAGTGGCCCCCACAAATAGGTCCGCAGTAACCAAAGTGTGGGTTCGGGAATGTAACGGATTTGAATCAGTAACCCAACTCCGCCCGCATGTTTAGCGGCCTCATACTCGGTCTCATGTAGTTCCATAAGTCATAACAATTTAATTCCAAGAGCCTATTGAATGATTCTGAAAGCGCACTAATCTAATATTATTAGGTGAGTTGCTATTATGTACAAACATGACTTCTATAATGGACAGGCGATCGCTTATTGTTAGTCAATATTATAAGGTGCCTAGAAACGCGGTGGCCCATTGATTAACTGACATTAATGGACAAGCAATTAATTCCGGGCTTGTTTAGAGCAATATATAACAAGTGGTGACAAAAAAATGTACAAACGAGACATGAAGACAAGTTAGTATAACGCATAATAACATGTATATCCTTTCTCTCAACCTTGTTCTGCGAATAGCAATTGTTAAAGTAAAAACTATAAGGTCTTTGCTTGAAATTGCTAATCAAGACAAATAAAACACGTTAGTATTGACAATAAAATATGCATAATCAATGAATTGTGACAAGATGATGATAATAATAAAAAAGTGTTTAATGAAAACGAATTTGAAAACGTGAGTGACAATCCTGACATATCTTACATGAAATCAATTAAAAGGTGGGTTTTCTATTTGTGTTAATTTGAATTAAAAACTCATAATAATGTTAATCAAATTAAGAGAGACAAAAAAAGAATTAAAAAAGAGTGAAAATATGTTTTTTGGGTGAGTAATCTCAGATTTAATACCTTGATTTCGGTTCGTCGAATCGATTCGAAAAGAGGCGCGAGACTCGAATTTCAATGAGTATTGTATGGGGAAAAAGAGACTTGATATAGGCTCGTGGTGTGGCTCGTAGTATAGCCGAGGGTCGTGAACAGTTGAGTCGTCGAAGTCCTTCTAAAACTCGAAAGGCAAGCCGTATTTATAGGTGCGGAGAGACAAAGGGCAACAAAAAATGAGCGTATATACGCTCATGATGAGCGTATATACGCTCATGGGGAGGTATATAACGCTCATGTGAGGTATATGCGCTCCTTTGAGCTATATACGTTTCAAATTATTTTTGATTTAATTCGAATTTTTTTCTTATTCTTTGCAGATCACGATGAAATCTACGCACATCCGCTCCTCAAAGAAACGGCGTATCTGGGCAATTCTACGGGATTCTAGAACGTTCCTTGTATTTTTTTTGGTATTTTCCCATTATTTTTCGTGTATTTCCTACGTATTTTTGATATTGTAATATTTGCAAAATTCATCAGAAATTGTAGGAAAATCAGAAAAATAATCTAAAAATACTGGCGAACTCAGAAAAATGTGAGGAATGTGATGAAAACCGAAAAATGGAGAATCACCAGTGTAAATTTTTTAAAAAAACCCCTGCTTCCAATCTGCCAGTTAGCAAAAATTACGAAAAATAGAAATGATTAAGGAAAATTCTTTGGGGCCCTTTTTTTGACGCCTTTGCCTCATGATTTCGAGTGTGACTTTACATATTTTGAAATTTTTAAACGAGTT